>QPMI01000280.1:0-65322 GCA_004431415.1 Cyanophora paradoxa | reverse complement strand
TCTGCCTAAGGCCAGCGCCTTGTGCATATTCCCCAGAGAGATTTGAAGTGCATCCTTCTTCTATTTTCTGGCAGATCGGAAACTGGGGCCTTGACTGAGTGACTTGCTGGTGGGTGGGTCATCGCCTAAGGCTAGCGCCTGGTGCATATTCCCCAGAGAGATTTGGGTGCATCTTTCTTCTATTTTCTGGCAGATCGGAAACCTGGGGCCTTCACTGAGTGACTTGCTGGTGGGTGGGTCATCTGCCTAAGGCTAGCGCCTTGTGCATATTCCCCCAGAGAGATTTGGGGTGCATCTTTCTTCTATTTTGTGGCAGATCGGAAACCTGGGGCCTTCGACTGAGTGACTTGCTGGTGGGTGGGTCATCTGCCTAAGGCTAGCGCCTTGTGCATATTCCCCCAGAGAGATTTGGGGTGCATCTTTCTTCTATTTTCTGGCAGATCGGAAACCTGGGGCCTTCAACTGAGTGACTTGCTGGTGGGTGGGTCATCTGCCTAAGGCTAGCGCCTTGTGCATATTCCCCCAGAGAGATTTGAAGTGCATCTTTCTTCTATTTTGTGGCAGATCGAAACCTGGGGCCTTCAACTGAGTGACTTGCTGGTGGGTGGGTCATCTGCCTAAGGCTAGCGCCTTGTGCATATTCCCCCAGAGAGATTTGGGGTGCATCTTTCTTCTATTTTGTGGCAGATCGGAAACCTGGGGCCTTCAACTGAGTGACTTGCTGGTGGGTGGGTCATCTGCCTAAGGCTAGCGCCTTGTGCATATTCCCCCAGAGAGATTTGAAGTGCATCCTTCTTCTATTTTCTGGCAGATCGGAAACCTGGGCCTCTGACTGAGTGACTTGCTGGTTGGAAGAGTAATCTGCCTAAGGCTAGCGCCTTGTGCATATTCCCCCAGAGAGATTTGGGTGCATCTTTCTTCTATTTTCTGGCAGATCGGAAACCTGGGGCCTTCGACTGAGTGACTTGCTGGTGGGTGGGTCATCTGCCTAAGGCTAGCGCCTTGTGCATATTCCCCCAGAGAGATTTGGGGTGCATCTTTCTTCTATTTTGTGGGATCAGAAACCTGGGGCCTTTGACTGAGTGACTTGCTGGTGGGTGGGTCATCTGCCTAAGGCTAGCGCCTTGTGCATATTCCCCCAGAGAGATTTGGGTGCATCTTTCTTCTATTTTGTGGCAGATCGGAAACCTGGGGCCTTCGACTGAGTGACTTGCTGGTGGGTGGGTCATCTGCCTAAGGCTAGAGCCTTGTGCATATTCCCCCAGAGAGATTTGAAGTGCATCTTTCTTCTATTTTGTGGCAGATCCGAAACCTGGGGCCTTCAACTGAGTGACTTGCTGGTGGGTGGGTCATCTGCCTAAGGCTAGCGCCTTGTGCATATTCCCCCAGAGAGATTTGGGGTGCATCTTTCTTCTATTTTGTGGCAGATCGGAAACCTGGGGCCTTCAACTGAGTGACTTGCTGGTGGGTGGGTCATCTGCCTAAGGCTAGAGCCTTGTGCATATTCCCCCAGAGAGATTTGAAGTGCATCTTCTTCTATTTTCTGGCAGATCGGAAACCTGGGGCCTTCGACTGAGTGACTTGCTGGTGGGGTCATCTGCCTAAGGCTAGCGCCTTGTGCATATTCCCCAGAGAGATTTGGGTGCATCTTTCTTCTATTTTTGGCAGATCGGAAACCTGGGCCTTGACTGAGTGACTTGCTGGTGGTGGGTCATCTGCCTAAGGCTAGAGCCTTGTGCATATTCCCCCAGAGAGATTTGGGTGCATCCTTCTTCTATTTTGTGGCAGATCGGAAACCTGGGGCCTTCGACTGAGTGACTTGCTGGTGGGTGGGTCATCTGCCTAAGGCTAGCGCCTTGTGCATATTCCCCCAAAGAGATTTGGGGTGCATCCTTCTTCTATTTTTGGCAGATCGGAAACCTGGGGCCTTCGACTGAGTGACTTGCTGGTGGGTGGGTCATCTGCCTAAGGCTAGCGCCTTGTGCATATTCCCCCAGAGAGATTTGAAGTGCATCCTTCTTCTATTTTCTGGCAGATCGGAAACCTGGGGCCTTCGACTGAGTGACTTGCTGGTGGGTGGGTCATCTGCCTAAGGCTAGCGCCTTGTGCATATTCCCCCAGAGAGATTTGGGTGCATCCTTCTTCTATTTTGTGGCAGATCGGAAACCTGGGGCCTTTGACTGAGTGACTTGCTGGTGGGTGGGTCATCTGCCTAAGGCTAGCGCCTTGTGCATATTCCCCCAGAGAGATTTGGGGTGCATCTTTCTTCTATTTTGTGGCAGATCGAAACCTGGGGCCTTCGACTGAGTGACTTGCTGGTGGGTGGGTCATCTGCCTAAGGCTAGCGCCTTGTGCATATTCCCCCAGAGAGATTTGAAGTGCATCTTTCTTCTATTTTGTGGCAGATCGGAAACCTGGGGCCTTCGACTGAGTGACTTGCTGGTGGGTGGGTCATCTGCCTAAGGCTAGCGCCTTGTGCATATTCCCCCAGAGAGATTTGGAGTGCATCTTTCTTCTATTTTGTGGCAGATCGGAAACCTGGGGCCTTCAACTGAGTGACTTGCTGGTGGGTGGGTCATCTGCCTAAGGCTAGGCCTTGTGCATATTCCCCAGAGAGATTTGGGTGCATCTTTCTTCTATTTTGTGGCAGATCGAAACCTGGGGCCTTCACTGAGTGACTTGCTGGTGGGTGGGTCATCTGCCTAAGGCTAGCGCCTTGTGCATATTCCCCAGAGAGATTTGGGGTGCATCTTTCTTCTATTTTGTGGCGGATCGGAAACCTGGGGCCTTCATCTGAGTGACTTGCTGGTGGGTGGGTCATCTGCCTAAGGCTAGCGCCTTGTGCATATTCCCCAGAGAGATTTGAGTGCATCTTTCTTCTATTTTGTGGCAGATCGGAAACCTGGGCCTTGACTGAGTGACTTGCTGGTGGTGGGTCATCTGCCTAAGGCTAGCGCCTTGTGCATATTCCCCAGAGAGATTTGAAGTGCATCTTCTTCTATTTTCTGGCAGATCGGAAACCTGGGCCTTGACTGAGTGACTTGCTGGTGGTGGGTCATCTGCCTAAGGCTAGCGCCTTGTGCATATTCCCCAGAGAGATTTGAGTGCATCTTTCTTCTATTTTGTGGCAGATCGGAAACCTGGGCCTTCGACTGAGTGACTTGCTGGTGGGTGGGTCATCTGCCTAAGGCTAGCGCCTTGTGCATATTCCCCCAGAGAGATTTGGGGTGCATCTTTCTTCTATTTTGTGGCAGATCGGAAACCTGGGGCCTTCGACTGAGTGACTTGCTGGTGGGTGGGTCATCTGCCTAAGGCTAGCGCCTTGTGCATATTCCCCCAGAGAGATTTGGGGTGCATCTTTCTTCTATTTTGTGGCAGATCCGAAACCTGGGGCCTTCGACTGAGTGACTTGCTGGTGGGTGGGTCATCTGCCTAAGGCTAGAGCCTTGTGCATATTCCCCCAGAGAGATTTGGGGTGCATCCTTCTTCTATTTTGTGGCAGATCGGAAACCTGGGGCCTTCGACTGAGTGACTTGCTGGTGGGTGGGTCATCTGCCTAAGGCTAGCGCCTTGTGCATATTCCCCCAGAGAGATTTGGGGTGCATCTTTCTTCTATTTTGTGGCAGATCGGAAACCTGGGGCCTTCGACTGAGTGACTTGCTGGTGGGTGGGTCATCTGCCTAAGGCTAGCGCCTTGTGCATATTCCCCCAGAGAGATTTGAAGTGCATCTTTCTTCTATTTTGTGGCAGATCGGAAACCTGGGGCCTTCGACTGAGTGACTTGCTGGTGGGTGGGTCATCTGCCTAAGGCTAGCGCCTTGTGCATATTCCCCCAGAGAGATTTGGGGTGCATCTTTCTTCTATTTTGTGGCAGATCGGAAACCTGGGGCCTTCATCTGAGTGACTTGCTGGTGGGTGGGGCATTTGCCTAAGGCTAGAGCCTTGTGCATATTCCCCAGAGAGATTTGGGTGCATCTTTCTTCTATTTTGTGGCAGATCGGAAACCTGGGGCCTTCGACTGAGTGACTTGCTGGTGGGTGGGTCATCTGCCTAAGGCTAGCGCCTTGTGCATATTCCCCAGAGAGATTTGAGTGCATCTTCTTCTATTTTGTGGCAGATCGGAAACCTGGGCCTTGACTGAGTGACTTGCTGGTGGGGGTCATCTGCCTAAGGCTAGCGCCTTGTGCATATTCCCCCAGAGAGATTTGAGTGCATCTTCTTCTATTTTCTGGCAGATCGGAAACCTGGGCCTTGACTGAGTGACTTGCTGGTGGGTGGGTCATCTGCCTAAGGCTAGCGCCTTGTGCATATTCCCCAGAGAGATTTGGGTGCATCTTTCTTCTATTTTTGGCAGATCGGAAACCTGGGGCCTTCAACTGAGTGACTTGCTGGTGGTGGGTCATCTGCCTAAGGCTAGCGCCTTGTGCATATTCCCCAGAGAGATTTGGGGTGCATCTTCTTCTATTTTGTGGCAGATCGGAAACCTGGGGCCTTGACTGAGTGACTTGCTGGTGGGTGGGTCATTGCCTAAGGCTAGCGCCTGGTGCATATTCCCCAGAGAGATTTGGGGTGCATCTTTCTTCTATTTTGTGGCAGATCGAAACCTGGGGCCTTCGACTGAGTGACTTGCTGGTGGGTGGGTCATTGCCTAAGGCTAGGCCTTGTGCATATTCCCCAGAGAGATTTGGGGTGCATCCTTCTTCTATTTTCTGGCAGATCGGAAACCTGCGGCCTTCGACTGAGTGACTTGCTGGTGGGTGGATCATCTGCCTAAGGCTAGCGCCTTGTGCATATTCGCCCAGAGAGATTTGAAGTGCATCTTTCTTCTATTTTGTGGCAGATCGGAAACCTGGGGCCTCTGACTGAGTGACTTGCTGGTGGGTGGGTCATCTGCCTAAGGCTAGCGCCTTGTGCATATTCCCCCAGAGAGATTTGAAGTGCATCCTTCTTCTATTTTCTGGCAGATCAGAAACCTGGGGCCTTCACTGAGTGACTTGCTGGTGGGTGGTTCATCTGCCTAAGGCAGCGCCTTGTGCATATTCCCCAGAGAGATTTGGGGTGCATCTCTTCTTCTATTTTGTGGCAGATCGGAAACCTGGGGCCTTCAACTGAATGACTTGCTGGTGGGTGGGTCATTCGCCTAAGGCTAGAGCCTTGTGCATATTCCCCCAGAGAGATTTGAAGTGCATCTCTCTCTTCTATTTTGTGGCAGATCGGAAACCTGGGGCCTTCACTGAGTGACTTGCTGGTGGGTGGGTCATTGCCTAAGGCTAGAGCCTTGTGCATATTCCCCAGAGAGATTTGAAGTGCATCTTCTTCTATTTTCTGGCAGATGGAAACCTGGGCCTCTGACTGGTGACTTGCTGGTTGGGAGTCATCTGCTAAGGCTAGCGCCTTGTGCATATTCCCCCAGAGAGATTTGAAGTGCATCTTCTTCTATTTTTGGCTGATCGGAAACTGCAGCCTTGACTGAGTGACTTGCTGGTGGGTGGTCATCTGCCTAAGGCTAGCCCTTGTGCATATTCCCCAGAGAGATTTGGGGTGCATCTTTCTTCTATTTTCTGGCAGATCGGAAACCTGGGGCCTTCGACTGAGTGACTTGCTGGTGGGTGGGTATCTGCCTAAGGCTAGCGCCTTGTGCATATTCCCCCAGAGAGATTTGGGGTGCATCCTTCTTCTATTTTGTGGCAGATCGGAAACCTGGGGCCTCTGACTGAGTGACTTGCTGGTGGGTGGGTCATTTGCCTAAGGCTAGCGCCTTGTGCATATTCCCCCAGAGAGATTTGGGGTGCATCTTTCTTCTATTTTGTGGCAGATCGAAACCTGGGGCCTTCGACTGAGTGACTTGCTGGTGGGTGGGTCATTTGCCTAAGGCTAGAGCCTTGTGCATATTCCCCCAGAGAGATTTGGGTGCATCTTTCTTCTATTTTGTGGCAGATCGGAAACCTGGGCCTTCGCTGAGTGACTTGCTGGTGGGTGGTCATCTGCCTAAGGCTAGCGCCTTGTGCATATTCCCCAGAGAGATTTGGGGTGCATCTTTCTTCTATTTTGTGGCAGATCGGAAACCTGGGGCCTTCACTGAGTGACTTGCTGGTGGGTGGGTCATCTGCCTAAGGCTAGCGCCTTGTGCATATTCCCCCAGAGAGATTTGAAGTGCATCTTTCTTCTATTTTGTGGCAGATCGAAACCTGGGGCCTTCAACTGAGTGACTTGCTGGTGGGTGGGTCATCTGCCTAAGGCTAGCGCCTTGTGCATATTCCCCCAGAGAGATTTGGGGTGCATCTTTCTTCTATTTTGTGGCAGATCGGAAACCTGGGGCCTTTGACTGAGTGACTTGCTGGTGGGTGGGTCATCTGCCTAAGGCTAGCGCCTTGTGCATATTCCCCCAGAGAGATTTGGGGTGCATCTTTCTTCTATTTTGTGGCAGATCGGAAACCTGGGGCCTTCGACTGAGTGACTTGCTGGTGGGTGGGTCATCTGCCTAAGGCTAGCGCCTTGTGCATATTCCCCCAGAGAGATTTGAAGTGCATCCTTCTTCTATTTTCTGGCAGATCGGAAACCTGGGGCCTTCAACTGAGTGACTTGCTGGTTGGTGGGTCATCTTCCAAAGGCTAGAGCCTTGTGCATATTCCCCCAGAGAGATTTGGGGTGCATCTTTCTTCTATTTTGTGGCAGATCGGAAACCTGGGGCCTTCAACTGAGTGACTTGCTGGTGGGTGGGTCATCTGCCTAAGGCTAGCGCCTTGTGCATATTCCCCCAGAGAGATTTGGGGTGCATCTGCGTTCTATTTTGTGGCAGATCAGAAACCTGGGGCCTTCAACTGAGTGACTTGCTGGTGGGTGGGTCATCTGCCTAAGGCTAGCGCCTTGTGCATATTCCCCCAGAGAGATTTGGGGTGCATCTTTCTTCTATTTTGTGGCAGATCGGAAACCTGGGGCCTTCAACTGAGTGACTTGCTGGTGGGTGGGTCATTCGCCTAAGGCTAGAGCCTTGTGCATATTCCCCCAGAGAGATTTGGGGTGCATCTTTCTTCTATTTTCTGGCAGATTGGAAACCTGCGGCCTCTGACTGGGTGACTTGCTGGTTGGAAGAGTAATCTGCCTAAGGCCAGCGCCTTGTGCATATTCCCCCAGAGAGATTTGAAGTGCATCCTTCTTCTATTTTCTGGCAGATCGGAAACCTGCAGCCTCTGACTGCGTGACTTGCTGGTGGGTGGATCATCTGCCTAAGGCTAGCGCCTTGTGCATATTCCCCCAGAGAGATTTGGGGTGCATCTTTCTTCTATTTTGTGGCAGATCGGAAACCTGGGGCCTTCAACTGAGTGACTTGCTGGTTGGAAGAGTAATCTGCCTAAGGCTAGCGCCTTGTGCATATTCCCCCAGAGAGATTTGGGGTGCATTCTTCATCTATGTTGTGGCAGATCGGAAACCTGGGGCCTCTGACTGAGTGACTTGCTGGTGGGTGGGTCATTCGCCTAAGGCTAGCGCCTGGTGCATATTCCCCCAGAGAGATTTGGGGTGCATCCTTCTTCTATTTTGTGGCAGATCAGAAACCTGGGGCCTTCGACTGAGTGACTTGCTGGTGGGTGGGTCATTTGCCTAAGGCTAGAGCCTTGTGCATATTCCCCCAGAGAGATTTGGGGTGCATCTTTCTTCTATTTTGTGGCAGATCGGAAACCTGGGGCCTTCGACTGAGTGACTTGCTGGTGGGTGGGTCATCTGCCTAAGGCTAGCGCCTTGTGCATATTCCCCCAGAGAGATTTGGGGTGCATCTTTCTTCTATTTTGTGGCAGATCGGAAACCTGGGGCCTTCAACTGAGTGACTTGCTGGTGGGTGGGTCATCTGCCTAAGGCTAGAGCCTTGTGCATATTCCCCCAGAGAAATTTGAAGTGCATCTTTCTTCTATTTTGTGGCGGATCAGAAACCTGGGGCCTTCAACTGAGTGACTTGCTGGTGGGTGGGTCATCTGCCTAAGGCCAGCGCCTTGTGCATATTCCCCCAGAGAGATTTGGGGTGCATCTTTCTTCTATTTTGTGGCAGATCGGAAACCTGGGGCCTTCAACTGAGTGACTTGCTGGTGGGTGGGTCATTCGCCTAAGGCTAGAGCCTTGTGCATATTCCCCCAGAGAGATTTGAAGTGCATCCTTCTTCTATTTTCTGGCAGATCGGAAACCTGCGGCCTCTGACTGGGTGACTTGCTGGTTGGAAGAGTAATCTGCCTAAGGCTAGCGCCTTGTGCATATTCCCCCAGAGAGATTTGAAGTGCATCCTTCTTCTTTTTTCTGGCAGATCGGAAACCTGCAGCCTCTGACTGGGTGACTTGCTGGTTGGAAGAGTAATCTGCCTAAGGCTAGCGCCTTGTGCATATTCTCCCAGAGAGATGTGAAGCGCATCTTTCTTCTATTTTGTGGCAGATCGGAAACCTGAGGCCTTCGACTGAGTGACTTGCTGGTGGGTGGGTCATCTGCCTAAGGCCAGCGCCTTGTGCATATTCCCCCAGAGAGATTTGAAGTGCATCCTTCTTCTATTTTCTGGCAGATCGGAAACCTGGGGCCTCTGACTGAGTGACTTGCTGGTGGGTGGGTCATTTGCCTAAGGCTAGCGCCTTGTGCATATTCCCCCAGAGAGATTTGGGGTGCATCTTTCTTCTATTTTGTGGCAGATCAGAAACCTGGGGCCTTCGACTGAGTGACTTGCTGGTGGGTGGGTCATTTGCCTAAGGCTAGAGCCTTGTGCATATTCCCCCAGAGAGATTTGGGGTGCATCTTTCTTCTATTTTGTGGCAGATCGGAAACCTGCGGCCTTCGACTGAGTGACTTGCTGGTGGGTGGGTCATCTGCCTAAGGCTAGCGCCTTGTGCATATTCCCCCAGAGAGATTTGGGGTGCATCTTTCTTCTATTTTCTGGCAGATCGGAAACCTGGGGCCTTCAACTGAGTGACTTGCTGGTGGGTGGGTCATCTGCCTAAGGCTAGCGCCTTGTGCATATTCCCCCAGAGAGATTTGAAGTGCATCTTTCTTCTATTTTGTGGCGGATCAGAAACCTGGGGCCTTCAACTGAGTGACTTGCTGGTGGGTGGGTCATCTGCCTAAGGCTAGCGCCTTGTGCATATTCCCCCAGAGAGATTTGGGGTGCATCTCTCTCTTCTATTTTGTGGCAGATCGGAAACCTGGGGCCTTCAACTGAGTGACTTGCTGGTGGGTGGGTCATTCGCCTAAGGCTAGCGCCTTGTGCATATTCCCCCAGAGAGATTTGGGGTGCATCCTTCTTCTATTTTCTGGCAGATTGGAAACCTGCGGCCTCTGACTGGGTGACTTGCTGGTTGGAAGAGTAATCTGCCTAAGGCTAGCGCCTTGTGCATATTCCCCCAGAGAGATTTGAAGTGCATCCTTCTTCTTTTTTCTGGCAGATCGGAAACCTGCAGCCTCTGACTGCGTGACTTGCTGGTTGGAAGAGTAATCTGCCTAAGGCTAGCGCCTTGTGCATATTCTCCCAGAGAGATGTGAAGCGCATCTTTCTTCTAACTGTATCGCCCGGTTTGACGTCTCCCACTTCTTTCTGTGTCAATCTTTCATTATGCACTTTGTCACGTAGGTAAATGTATAATTGTTTTTGGTCATTACTGTATACGTTGTTTGGTGTGTCGTTCTTCAAAGAAGAATGAGGAGATGTATTATAAGTGTTTAAAACATCGCCTACTAAATCGAGCCATTTACTTGTCCCTTTTTGCAACCATCGCCTTTCTCAGATATTGCTTAAAAGTCCTTGTGAATCTATCTATGATACCTAACTTATTACCAACTGTTACATGGTCGTCTTTTGCTACATCTGTGTAAAGTTCTACGCCATTCGCACTGCACCATTCCCGATAAACTGCATTGCTAAACTCATTATCTCCCGCCAATCCTACAACTCTTCCCGCATCCCGTTTGAATCTATCTAATATATCGCGAATTTCGGAAGAGTCTTTAAAAGGATAAACAAACGCTTTTCGACTAAGAATTTCAATAAACGTAAGCGCCTCTCCCATTCCTCTGTTTGCTGTTTGGAATCCTCTAAAAAACATAATATCTACTTGGAATGAACGGGGATTAGCTACGATACTTAAAAACGTTTAAGGTTTCTGGGGTTTTTTAAAAATTTGTTGTAATTCCGAATTTGCAAACTGCTGTTTTAATTTCGCTTCATCAAAACTCACACCTTCATTTATCAACTTCTGCCGGTATTTCTTGTAAGATAAGACGGTATCCATTACTGCGCGGCACAGTTACAACTAATATGAGAGAGGGAAATATTCCCTATCACATGAGCGACTGCGTTATTTTCACGATCTACCGAAACTTCTTCGAGATCCATGATTTGGTAGCATCTTGAACAGAACCCAAATTGTTTACCCATCCTTTGCTTGATCCATTCGTATGTAACATACTGGGATTCATCATAAGGTCGCTCTGCCTTCTGGTCTTGTTGCTTGTATCCCTGAATAGATCGATGCATTCGGGTTTTGAACGCACCCATATTGAATATTTCGCTTTCATCCACGCAAATAACCGTGTCTTTTAAATACGGCGTTCGTGTAATGGCTACCCAAAACCAATATTTATTAACGTAAGGAGAACTCGTTTCACAGATCGCAACACGAGAATTTTTAATGGTGTCGCCTTGCGCAACGTGACAGGTATTAGCATGCGGAAACGAGAAGCTCTGAATGCAATCATAGGGAAGCGTGATTACTATGTTTCGATCCGCGTAATCCGAAATCGTAAGTGTGGTTTCGTCGATCTTTTCGATAATATACGAGAATCCATTATGGATCATAACGCGCTCACCGTCTACCGTCTTCCCTTTGGTGATTCGATGCCTTGCGACGATTTCGAGACCTTTGAAATGAGTCGGAGCATCTTTACCATTTTTTTACGGTGTATGAAAGCATTCATCTGTGCGGCTTTCCGGTTCGTGTAAGTAATAATCTTATCGCCCGGTTGCAATTCGTCGGGGTGAACAACTTGAAACTTATATTTCTGAATCATCGCGGAAACCTCCATATCACCTTCGATAAGGTCTTTCTTCATCTCCTTGATCATTTCCCGATCCTCCGGCAAAACATGGCGCTTGTCTATTAGAAGTTCCAACTTACACGAAAAGAGCTGTTCGATCCACGCTTAGGAACTGAATAGGTGGATTCTGTGTAGGGTCACCATTGATTATATATGTCTTCTCCGGGGACGCAACCGTCATAACATGTTTAAGCGCGGCAAGTTGCGGAATAGTCCACTGATACCCTTCATCAATTACGAAACAATCGTGAGCCTCTAACTTCCGCACATTAATACCTACGACATCGTCCATATCGTTGTTATCTACCCTGAGATTGAAAGCATCATGAATGGTGAACACATTCGTAAACCCATTTTCAGTCTTCAATTCCTTAACACGCTTATTGAAAGGAACAATGAACGCGGGGTTTTTGAGAAATGCTTTGGTCACTGCGAAACAAGCGGTCGATTTTCCGCCTCCCGGATAAAGAGCCTTCACGATCCGATTCTTACCGTTATGCATCAAATCACAGATGGACTGGGTGCTAAATTCATCCGCAACAGTGTAAGTTTTGCATTCCCATGTGTGCGTTTGGACGAAATCCTTCATTCTCTCAGGCTTGCAAAATCGGATGTTACCGTTTGAGTTCTTCCCTTTGTTCTGATACACCTTTTTGTGGTAATCCTTGGAATTAATGGGCTTGCTGGTGAACTTTCCAATATTCTCATATTTGGTTCGGTCGAGCGTGATGTAATCGACTTTTTCGCCTTCATCGATTAGTTCGTAGACCGCATCAACCTTAATAGCTCCAACAATCCCCTTTAATTCCTTGCACTTTTCGTAAAGACGCATGCGCTGCATGGAATAAATCATACACTGAATTGGAAGGAACCCATCGATAAGTAACTTATCCTCAACTTTGATAACATACCACACGTGCGGAACCTTAATGTCCAACTCATCACACATTACCTGTGGGTCTTCGTATTCGTCGTAGAACTCCTCGGTCTGGGACTTTCCGGTACCCGGAAAGTTCACGACCGCAAGGTCGTCGCGCCGCATAGGCGTCCCTGCTGCTCGTCAGAGCCTCTCCCGATGTCCACTGCATCTCTGGTGCGTGCCGGACCGCGGCGGTGCCCGCTGCGACGGTCGGCCGACACTTTCCCCAGATTCCCGGCATCGGCTCGCTGGGCGTCAAGCCAGGCGTGCCCGGACAGACACCTCGCCCTGCTTCCTCATCGACGAACTCGCGCTCCTCGAGCTCGGACGAAATGATGACCGATGGACCGGCCCCGCCGTCGGGACTACCAGCTCCGATAAACCCGGCGAACTCGTCGGCACAGGCCGGCTACACCGAAGTTGTTCCCTACGGCAAGACAGCCGAGTCCCGACTCCAGTCCTACAATGCGGCACTGTTCGCCTACAAGGAAGCGTGCAAGCCTTTCATTCCCGGCTGCAACTTCCAGAACCGCGACCCGTCCAAGCGGGAGATCATGCTTCACCTCGAGCAACAGCTCAAGCTACACGGCCTTGCCAGCAAGGTCGTGGTCACGGAGAACTACCCGGTGTCCAACACCTTCGCCTTCTGCGTGCGGCAGCTCGACGACAAGGCCGCCGTTTACAAGACGATAGAGGAGCTGCGAGAGCTCGACATTCGGGACCTCAACAATGACCGGTGCACGTGCTCGCACCCGTGCGCGCGCTCACCGCCTCTCACTCCACCCTTGCTCAGGATTCACTTCGAGTCCACTATTCTCATCGAGGACCGCGAGAACCCGACACTCGCGTTCCACGGCATGCCGCCTCTCTGTACGCCCCGCCGCGCTGCGGAGCCCTGCGCGCACGTGCCTTACCCTGCCGTCGCCCCTCTCTTGCAGACGGCCGCGGCGAGAAGAAAACGGACCAGCACACGCACATCCGCCATGAGGAGTGCAAGGAAAAGGTGACGTCGTTCATCGTCAACGCCTTCACCTCCGCGAAGCTCCCGCGTCCGGACCCGGTGGAGGTCCAGAACGCGATCCTCGGCATCGGATACGAGGCCTCGACTTTCGCGCAAGACCGCCAGGAGCGGCTCAACGCCCGCCCCGTCCTCTTCGCTGCCATGCCTCGCAAGGTGCGCACCTGATGGCGCCCACACCTCGCACCCGGTCTCTTAAGCTGACGAGAATCTGTTCGGGCAGTACGCGGACGTGCTCCTGGCAATGTCGAAGGACTACGCGATCCTTGAAAGCGAGCATCAGGTCTGCATCCGTGACGTAACGGCGACCGGGGAACAACGGTTCCCGCTCAGCGAGTACCCCAAGGACGCCATCGTGCTGCTAATGACCGCCCCCAAGGGCCGCCGCCCGGACGGCTCGCTGGTGCGCGCACCGCCCCACGTGCCCGCGTACGCGTGCACCCACGCCGACGCCTGACGGGCGCGCCCCCAGGTCGTGCACTTTCTCCGCCACTGTGGCGTGGAGAACATCCACCACTGGGAGATCTTCTACGTCGAATCGACCTCGCAGGCGCCCTTCGCCCTCCGCCTCGTCCTCCGCAACCCGGACTTCGAGCGCTACGTCAACTCTTCTTTCTTTGCTGCGCACCCGCTGGGCAACTCCCGGCCTCGCTGGCGTGTCGGCGGCCTCAACCCGCTCGACATCCGCTTCCGTCTCATTCCGGCGCCCGCCGGCGAGCCTCTCGGCATCATCTGTACCTCGGTACGCGCGACGCCCCGCCGCGTCTATGCGTCGCGAACTCGCGCACACTCACTCCGTTACAGGCGTGCTGCATCATGGACGACCCGTACGGCCACCCCTGGGCGAACCGGGAAGTGCCCCAAGGCGCAAGACGACTTCATCAAAAAGACCGCCGACTACGCGGCCGCCAAGGCAGTGCGTGTCTGCGGCGCGCCCGTGGGCTCCGCGGTGGCGAAAGCGGCCGCCGAAGCGGCTCGGGCGGCCGCCGCGCGCTCCGCCACTGACACCTTCCGGACGGACCTTGCGCGCACGCGCGCCGCCGTCAACGCCGACGCTGACACCGACAGCGACGACGACGACCGCGCCTCCGTCGTGTCCGCCGCCTCCGTCAGCACCACGAGCAGCGCGGTCCGCCGCTTCAGCCTCCTCGACATGCAACGCCCGGTCCACCGGCACCAGTCTCCGTCCGAGGCGAGCCCAGCGCGCCCGCCCGTCTCCTTCGGAATGACCGACCCCGCTGCCCGCAGATGCGTCGCAACGAGCGCCGTGCGGCTGAGCGCGAAGCCGCCGCCGCCGCCGCTGCCGCCGGCATGATGCCGGCCCCGCCAGCCCCGCGCCAGCAGACCGGCCGCGAGAGCAAGCGCCGGCTCGCCCAGAAGGCCGCGGAGATCGCCGCCAACAAGGCGGCCAAACGCTACCTCAACCAGGCAGCGTAGCCTCGAAGGCGGGAGGCTCCGGCTCACGGCCGCCCGGAGCTATCGAGCAGCTAGCTCCTTTCCTCTCCTGTGCAGGAGACCCTTTCTCTAGCTATCCTTCCTTTCTTTGGACAATCTTTTCTTTCAGTCGAATGAACTTTCACGTCTACAACAGTAGATTTCATGGGGTTGTGCCCCTAGCCTGGAACTGATGTTCTCCTCCCCGGGCTCAGCCCCTAATGTGAACGCGAAGGCCTTTTTGGAAGTTTTTTGCCTTCGTCCTCCTGCAATATAGATAGGAAGAGGGGGGGGGGGGGTTCGGAGTGGGGGGGGGGCGGGCTAGGACGAGGGTGCGCGCATAGGTAAGGACGCGCCCGCTCAGGACCCCACGGCGGCGACGGGAGCGGGAGGAGGCCCAGCTGGAGGAGACTCGAACGCGGCGTCGGCAGGGCCCAGCGGGCCCGTAAGGCCGAGGTTTAGGAGCTTCGGCTCCTCACGTTCGGCCAGCGACGCCCTGCTCCCAACACCCCGCCGCACCCGTGGACTTGGGCGGCGCGATCCAAGACCCAGCGCAACAACCTGAACCTACCCTCCCATCTCTCCCTCCCCACCTCCTCTCTCAACTCCCCCCTTCACGAGCGACCCGCGGCCATGTTTTAGAACCAGCAAGAGGGCATCTAGGACCGTGTAGCTCAGCATGCCTACGCCTCCTACTTGAGGACCGGCGCATATTATGTGTTGGGGGCGACCTGACGGCTACAGCTTCAGCATCAGCTCGACTACGACAACAAGCTATAGAACCGAGCTCGCCCTTTTCCTCAGTGTAGCTTGGCTTTCCCAGTATCCGGTAGGCGCGGAGCGGGGGACTGCTGTCATGTGTGTACGAATGGAGCAGACTTTCCAAAAAAACCGTAGAACTCCTCGGTCTGTTCCTGCTTACCCAAATAAAGTAACTTCACCTCCCCGCCATGCTTCTTAGCGTAATCATAAGCGTCGGATTTGTTAAAGAATGTCTTAGTTCTGAACTTTTGGTTTTTCTGTTTACCGAGCATTCCAATAACACTTACAAGAATAACACTTACAAGAATCTGCTTCTTACAAGAATTGCTTTCTAAGATCTGTTTAATCATGTGTTTAACGTTGTTCTTGACAGGTCGTTATGGTCTGAGAACGCTTTTAATGTCCACGATGTCTTTCAGATCTTCGAAATGCTCTTTTAGAACAAAGCCGGGTAGAAGATTACATGGGGAATCTACGAGAATACGTTTCACCTTGGGAAACTGATATGAAATGTATTCTTTGCCTTTCGTGTCTTTCTTGATCTTGTAGGTTCCCTTTTTCAGTGTCAGATAGTAGAAACTGTAAGGTTCGACTTCGTCCGATGAATTCACGGTTACCTGCTTGAAATCGTCGAATTCGCTAAATACTGGGAATTCTTCGAGACTGTTAAGATGAGAAGGGTAAGATTTAATGGCGTCATGTTCGATTACTTTTAGGACACCATCCGCTAAATCTTTCGCGATCTCTGCTGAATCCTCAAAGCGTCCGATTAATGCACTTTGGGAACCAATGATGAAAGCATTTCGCGTGTTCTCATTGTAACAGCTCTTATGCTGGGAATTGATCAAAGATAACCGGAATTTGTGGTTATACTTCGAAAACGTGTCGCGTTGCTCTTCGTTATCAAACTGAATGTTATAAGCCGTTTCTACATCCACATCAGAGCAAACCCCTACTATCAATACATCCTTTTCGCCGTATTTAAATTTGATGTCTTGAACGGATCTTAGAAGGGAAACCTTCGCATCGGGGATGTAGTTATGAACCGCCACGAAATACGCGTATAATGCATTAAGCCCACCTTCGCCGCCATACATGATACGAATAAGTGTCTTATCTTCGACTGCCTTCGAATGGAGGATTACCGCGATATCATCAGGATTGCGTGCGAAATAGCTATGATTGAACTTCTTGTTAATCTTGTATCTGCAAGAAAGTGGGCGTTTCTTTTCAACCGGTTTAGTTCCATTGAAAGACTGTATGAGACTTTCCACCTTCTTATTCAGCAAATACATGTGTCCATTTTGAATCTTCACATACATAGTGGAAGGACACAGTCGCTTGTTTCTTATTCGCTTTCCCTCAGAATCCATCGGAATATAAGATAAATCGTGGTCGATCTTGTCCATTTCGTCAACAACGACAAGCGAAATGCGGTAAGGCTTCAATATCTTATCGATCATTTGGTTTAATGATAACCCCCAATCATCACCATCCACGGGATCTCTTCCATGCACCATTTTAAACAAATAGGCATGATCCCAACGGACAGAACCATAACGACCTTGTTTTTTTGCCTTCTCAAAAGCGGAAGCGAAAACAAGAACAAGCGCATCGAAAACGCACGCCTTAATACGATACTGATATATACCGTCTCTATCGAATAGTTCTGCAAATGATTTAGCATTTGTCGGGATTTCATAACCGAGATATTTGAATGAAATCATGGGGGCTTGGTATTCGCGTAGAATTTGATTCACCTTCGGGATAATGTTCGCTTGACCGTCTGGTATGATCTTTTCGATTGTTAAGACGGAAGGGTATTGATCACTATATATATGTCGAAGGTATGTTAGATCCTGATTACGTCCGGATTCCAAATTAATAAGGATGAATTCGTTAATGTCATACTCACGGATACATGGCTTCTTTCGGAAAATGTCTTTTGAGAGTGCAAGAGATCTAATGAGTGTGGCTTTATTGCAAGTAATCCCATGTAGTGATTCATCCTTTCTCCCTTTCATTGGCGTATAGTAGCGTTTACCGCCCTCTTTCGGGTATTCGACGACGTTCGGGTATTCTTTCGTTTTCATCGGTAACTTCCCGATAGAGAAGAAACATCACCGAAAACGTTTCACTGTTTGAATTTTCGATACTGTCGCTGATAATCTTCATCATGCGATTGAACCGGGTCATGTGAGACTGCGTGTTTCTCTCCGGTCGCTGATTCACAAGTTCCTGTGGGACATCAATAGCCCCGAGACGACGTATTTCGTCTTCCGCATTCTGTCGAGCTTCACCGCGTGCGATGATATCGTTAATCGAATATAAGATATCATTCAATCCATTCCCCCTTGGTCTTTTCTGAAAGGCAAAGTAATTGAAAGCATCATACTGTTCCTCAGTCAGAAACCCACTCGCGTATCCATAATCATTTACCGCTCTAATTTCTTTACGAATCTTAGCATTCCGATAACTTACAGCGCGAGGCATCCTTAGGCGTTCTTAATATATTCAAAGAAAATTATCCTTAAATCATTTTTTCACCTTGACGTCATTTTTTGGCGACCCACAAAATCAATTATCGCGAATTTTGAGGGTTATGTAAAAATAACAAAAGTAGCGGCTCCATCAGCGCTGGCGCAAGGCTTGCTTAGCGAGACGCATGGAGACCTAAAAATAACTCAAAGGTGTATTTATGGTGTTTAGCGCGTTTACCGCGGTTTTGTCTTCTCAGAGCAAGCGCGCTGAGAAAAAAGACTTAGATATATTTCGATGGGCGACCCACATTATTGTAGGGAACGCCAATCAAGAACTTCACGAAACAAATCGCATTATTGGAATATGCCCGGTGGCTTGCTTGAACGATCTTTAACGACCGATAGCATTTTGTCCTTATTCTTTTGGAGGGCAATTTTACCTTTACCGGTCGCCCGGTAATTCGCATTCGCACGCTTCTGGGCTGCGCTGGTCGTCATTGGTATATCACTGTTACTATATAGCAAGAAATCTTTAAGTGGTTTTCTTCTTTGATATAAGACCGCTTTAAAAAGCTGTCATTTTTTGCCCCTATGCATTGGAGCGCTGCGCATCGATAATAAGAAGATGCCGGAAAAATAAGCCGAAAGAGCATCGCTAAGGCTCGCTTGCGTGCCGTCTTCGCTTCCTCGATTCTACGAATGAACCCCGTAGAAAAGGTGATTAAAAAGTGAAAAACATAGAATGTTTCACAACTTTCCTACAACGCCACTTATAAAAATAAGTAAACGTGAGCGCAAACTTTCGGAATGGAGGGTATTGCGCTATTCTTTGAAAAGAAAATTTTAACGTGAGAATGATGCGTGAGCCGTCGCTTAACGGCGATAGCCTGGGCGGAGACCCAATTTAGCGAATCCGGAAAGCATCGGCGCTGCATTTGGAATGGAGTTAAGCGGGTCGGATTGCGATGTAGCAACCCGGAGGATTGATTTGTTAAGCACTGGTAAATCCGTTTTATTGGATTCTTGGTAATCGATCGTCTTAGCGATTAATTCCGTCGGTGTGTGTTTCTCCTCTTTGATCGGATCCGGTAGGACATCAAACGTAACATTTGGTTTCTTGTCTACCTTCTCTTTGGTTATCGGTTGCTCTGTTATCTTCTTCTCTTTTTGTGTCTCATCAGCGATTCCCTCAATGAGACTTTTAGCGTGTTTGTATGTGATCGTTTTCAGTCCACCAGTGGTTGCTCTGATAAAGTAACGGTTACGGTGGTCTTTTTCCGAATACGTGGAATACAGACGTTCACCGCCATCGAGAAGTTTAAGAAGAGTAGACTTCTTGTTAACGGCATCAACGGTGGAACTGTTGAACTGCCCCTTTTTGATCCCACGCTTTGCACCGGGCATACGATTTAGCGGCACTTGCTCAACAAGGGCGTTACCATCGTTAATGTCGTCTACTGGCGCCACAGCATGGGAATTAATCATATTATTAATATTCTTTTCGATATCAGCGGTTCCAAACGCTGCGGTTCCTTTCGATTTCTTGTAATGCTTCCGTTCCGGTTCCGCTTGTTCGACGGGTTTTGCTAAGAAATTCTTGGGTTGTGTCTTACGAGCCATTTGAAATAACCCCACAAAATTATTCAGCAATATTACATATTACGACCAAATGGTAAATAGACGTTTTCCAAATCTCTAACGACGTTTTTCAATGCTGCTTTCGTTAGATCCTTTTCATCTTCAGTGATCAGTTCTAAGGTCATTGACCAATCCGTGGTAATGTCCGTTTCGTTACCATTCCAATACGTCAAACGCACTTTAAGCGTCTCAACTTCCACTAATCCGTTTTGCTCATGAATGATCATAGAGTTATTGGTAGAATCATATTTTAGGAGACTACCTACGGTCTGGTCAATCTCAATTTTAGCTAAGGTTTTATCATCGCTGGTATTCTTGCTTACGTAGTTGCCTTTGAGTGGATCGACATGTAGAAGGATGTAAGAATTAAACAGAAGATCGAGTGGTATGACACTGTCGAGGTAATGATTATAAGTAAAACCACCAACAGTAACGGGTGAACCAAGAGGTGTGGATGGATAACCTAAACCCGAGCCATTAATTGATGGATCCGGGAAACCTAAGAAATTGGCTAAAATCCGACTACCGAAACGTATAGTAAATGTTGCTTCGCCAATAATCCTTAGTTTCATTGTGGTAGAGTCATAAGACACATTGAAATGACGGGTATATGTAGTTCCCGATGCACTGTATGTCTGGGATAACAGTAGAGCATTTAGATAATTCACCAAACTCTCTGCTGTGTATGCCCCTTTTGAAATTGTGTTTGATTTAGTTTTGGTTGCTCCTTGTCCATCGAGTGTAGAGGTTACGAGCGCTCCATTTTCGCTGAGATTGTAAATGTTATTGAACATTTCGAAATTGGTAACACGACATGCTTTAACATTTTGGATTGCATGGGGAAGTTTGTATGAATAGTTTGTGGGGGTTCCATCATCCCGATCCCGGGAATCAATATTAAGATAGTAACGCGTCATTCTGTTTAATAATGTAAATTAAAAATTTCTTTTCGTATTTTAAACATAAGACATGGCGCTTACTGGAACGACCCTTACAAGATCCGTGCTCCTGCGGAGCACTAAGTACGGCGAAGCCTCGAGGACGCCGTCAGGGCTGTCACAGTTGGCTGGCTGGCTAGCGTATATATAGCTGGGCCGCCGGGCTGGCCCGTACGCGCAAGGGAGCGAGACAGTTGAGGAGCGAGTCCAGCCTAGCGAGTACACACGTAATATTTATTGGAGTTGATTGGACAAGAACTTTCAATCTGCAAGCACAGGGACGGGGGACGGCCCAGGGCATGATCGCAATCATTAACGTGCAGCTACGAGGAAGTGGCAGATGCATGCAGCTGGCCGAGTTATGCAGATGCGTGTAACTGGCCGAGCGAGCGAACGTATAGAAACACATGTAATTGGACGAAATTCTACCTAGAAACGCGGGCATGATCGACGGGCAGTCTGGCTGCACGTGCATGCAGGTCCCGTAGATGCACCGCGTTATTTCTTTCTGCACACAAAAATACGTCAGTGGGAGTTATGATCAGAATGCATCTAGATCTGCATGAAGTAACGCACTTAACGCTTGCGTGCCGCCGCGGAAACGCGCTTCGGCATCGTGTCGACGAAGCGCTTGTTCTTGAACTCGGCCTCCGCCTTTTCGAACTCGCACTGGAACTGTTCGACTTGGCCCCAGTCGCCTGGCTCGCATTCCATCGCGACGGCGTTGACGAGTCGCTGACCGTGCGGCGCGGTGCTGTCCTCGATCCAGCGCAGATACTGCAGCTTGTGGCCCCACATTCTTGCGTGCGTTTTCGGATCGTCTTGCCGGAGCCGCGCGAATTCTGCGCTCTCGGCCTTCTGGTCCTTGATGGCGGCTTGCAGGTCGGGGTTGACGTTCTGAATCACGTGCAGCAGCTCGTACCGTTGCAGGAGCGAGGCGTTCGCGATGAAGAAGTGCGCTCCCTCGCGCGGGCGGCTGAGCATGACGTACAGCTGCTGTCGGTGCGTGTAGTCCCTGCTGTTCATGCCCCGCACGTCGGCGATTGCACGCTTCAGGGTGTGCCCTTGAGCCTTGTAGACCGTCGTGCCGTAGGCGACGCGGAACGGCGGGCCTATCCTGACGTTGTGCGTGCCTCCTGCCCCGCCGGCGATTTCGTCCTCGTGGTCTGCGCAATGGGACCGGCAGAAGGTAGTCAATCTCGAGAGGGAAGCGGATCTCCGTTGACGATCGTGATGACAGATGCAGCGGCTCACCGGCATTTCTGGGCTCGACGTTGATTTCGACGGCATCGACGATTCGACCGTCGGGGAGCTGGCAGCGTTCCGTGATTGCACGCCGGCCGACGCGGTCATCGTGGAAGTAGATGTAGTACGTCATCGGGGGCATGAGGTGCGGATGCGGGAGGTGCTCCACCTTCGCCTCTATGCTCTGTTTCTTCTGCCTCGTCACCGCCGCTGCGGCCCGTACGATGTTGTCCTTGCTGACCTTTGGCTTGCTCTTCTTCCGGTCCGAAGGTCCTGGCTCGGGTTCGGGTTCCGGTTCCGGTTCCGGCTCGGGCTTGGGGGCACGGTCCGCAGTGTCGAGCGCGTGCTGGACGAGATCCGGCGCAGCGTGTTCGAGCACGAGCGGCGTGTCGGGCGTAAAGTCTGCGGCGTGCTGACTGATGTAGTCGGGCGTCTCCGTGTGCTCTCGCCATTTGTAACCTGCGATCAGTCCGATGGCCCCGTTGAGGAGGCCGTCGTCTGTGTCGCGGTTCTGTCTGAGCATGACCTTGATGCCGGGCGTCACCATGACCTTGTGTGGGATGCTGCCTTGCTCGTTCGTGCATGGGATTATCTGGCCATACGCGTCCACGGTCTCGCACTTCTTGATGTGCTCGCGGGGATGGGTGTCCTTGGCGACGATCTTTAGGACAGGGTCGCGGTACTGCGCGTGGTGCCGCCGGATCATCGCGTCGTTGTGCTGCTCTGCGAGTTTGTTCGTGAGGAACATGTGGTACGCTTCGTCCCATGTGGGGTCTTGGTTCTTGGTCAGCGTGTTGTGGATGGCATTCTCGTTGTCGTCGCCGAGATCGTTGTTGAGGTCCAGGCACCGGCGGAGAAGGTAGTGGTAGACGTCGTCGACGTGGTCCGGATCCCCGTCTCGAAACCAGTTGAGGATTTGGCCGAGTTCTGGATCCGCCAGGTGCCGCATCGACGAGGGCAGGACGTGAGCCGTGAAGTAGCTGGGGAAGGTGTGCAGGTTCGGCGTGTGCCACTTGACGTCATTCTGCATCGTAATGTCCTTCCGTGCCGGCAACAATGTCTCCCACAACGACTGCGACATGACCGGCGGCACCTGGGCCGCGTCCCCGTACGTGATGATTGCCAAGCCTCCGAATGGGTAGCGTTGCATCACCGGCGTCCTTCCGTCGGGTCCGACCTGGTACTGCGGAAGAGGTGGCGGCGCCAAGCCAGTCTCCGGGTCGCCGACGGCTTCTCGTCCGCACATGGCGTCCTCCAGGGCCGTCTTGAACGAGTAGAAGATGTTCGTCCAGCAGGACATGATTTCGTCGATCTGCAGGACGTACGTTTGCTGCAGCTCGAGTCGCAGCTTGTCGATTGTGAAGCTGCTGTGCTTGATCTGGTCGCGCTTGCCGGAGAGGTGCGTTTGGAGGTGGAAGCGCGTGTGCATGGTCCCCCCACCTGCGTTGAAGCCTGCGGAACCGAACGGTGCTGCAACGGTGCAGCGGCCGTGAGGGAGGGCCTCCAGTCCCGCATCACCAACGTTGTACTGGTTTGCAGCGTGTTCGATGCAGCGCAGTAGGACGGTCTTTCCGCACCCCGCTCCTCCTGTGACGAAGAAGCGCGGTCCTGCAGGCATGTACCAGCACTTCAGAATCTCCGGCACGTCTTGACCGCCCTCCGCATCGCGCCTGTATCGCATAGCTCTTGCCTTCAGCGCTTCCGCTTTGCGTCTGAGCTCGAAGTATTTCACCATCTTGTCGTAGATTTCGCGTTGCTCGGGCTTCAGGTTGTCGGGCGACACGAGTGGAGCTCGGGATGACGGTGGGGCCGCCTGAACGGACGGTCCGCCGGTCCCCGCTTCAGCGGAGGGTGGAATGACACCATGCGCTCGTAGGACCGCCTGTTCGGTTTCAACGGATGCAGGCTGAAACGATGGCGCTGGCAGTCCCGCTCCCAAGCCGCTCGCTGCGTTTCTGATGGTGCTGGGCTCCGCGTGTTCCGTCACGATTGCGCCCGTCGCCGTCATGTTCGGAATGTCGGTGATCCGGCTGATGATCTCTTCCATGCGCACGCGGATGTTGTCGCTTGCAGCCGAGGCGTGGCGCGTGATTGTTGCCTTCCGTGCTTTTGTCATTGCCGCCGCGAGGATGGCGTCAGTGACTTCCGCACGAGCCGGCATGTCGAGCAGGTCCGTCCACTCGTTGCGGAACGGGTGGTAGAAGAGGAGCGGCGCGTACTTGGCAACTTGGCCGGAGTGGACGTTGAACGGCATCACAACTGGCATGGGTTGCCGTCGCATCCGTAGCTGTTTCTTGCCGCTCGCGGTGTTGAAGCACGGCATGCACCTTTCTCCGTCCGGGATCACGAGCGGTGGCGTCTTCTGTAGTTGTCGCCACTCTTCGTCCGACAGAGCGTCTTCACGCAGCCATCGCTGCCAGAGCGGGTCCAATACCCACGTCTTGGCCTGCCGTGCCTTCTCCTCGCGGTGCTCGCGTTCGATCTGGCGCTGAGGGTACTCCGGGGCGTCTGAGTCAGGATGGTCGTCGTCGTCATCCTCGTCATCCTCCGGCTCGTCGCCACCGTGTTGCGAGTCGGTGTGATGCGGCTCGGTTCGTCCTGTCTCCAACGTGGCTGTTGCCAAGGGAGACATGTCGATCTTGTCGCCTCGAATCCCGTCTTTCTTGGCGACGACGGCAAACCATTGCAGAAACTTGTACAGCAGCATCACGTTCCAGAACTGGTCGTCAGGCCTCTCCATGTACCAGTCGATGTCGTTGTTGACGAATATTTTCGTCTCGCCAGGATTGCGGTTGCGGATCGGTCGCATGAAGCCGCGCTGGTACGAACGTCTTGTCCGCTTGTCCGGAGGGATGCACGGAACGGTGCGGGCGTGAAACGACGAGTGCCAGATGGGGTAGTTGAGCATATGGAAAGCTGCCTCCGGCCGGCCGAGTTCGCGGTGCGAGAGCGACTTCCGAATTGCTTTCGCCATCGCGCTCCGTAGGGTGCCTCCCTTCTCGCCCGCCTTTGCGAGCGCAGCGTATATGCTCTCCAATGCTTGCGGTTCGACCTGCGGGCGCACAATGAGCTTCAGTACGTGCTACGTCTGTCCAGGGACGCGTGAGCACGGGCGTACCTTCAGTGCGTACTTGAACATGTACGCTCCCATCGCTTCGAAGTCCGCGACGAGATCGAAGAAGAGGTTGGAGTGCGCAATGCGGGACAGCCACTCGTTGAACAGCGCCACAAACAAGTTTTCTACTGTGCGTCGCATCGGCACCAGTAGCCTGTCGCCGCGTTGCGCGTTCTTGAGCTCTGGCGTCGACCTGGCGTCGACCGGGGGCACGTCATCGCAGAACTTGAGCACGCACATGAGTCTCGCGTATCGGGACGCGCGGCCTGGCAGTCCGAAGCGGCACCACTTCCTCGCCCTCCACCAGGCGTTGTTCAGCTTCTTGACAAGGTCGGCAAGTTCCTGGGCGTCCTTGTCGGAAGCGCCGTGGATGGGCTGGCATCCTTCCAGCAACGGGTTCGTGTACTCCTGAGTCGGCTTGAACTGCGCTGCAGCGGCGAAGAGCTCTTCGTGACGCTTGTGCGTGGAAGATGAATAGTGCTGTGCCTGCTTGGCCTTCGTCATGCGGCACGTGCCGCTGTGTCGGTGAATGTTGAACGTGAGGATGACCTTCCGGAGAAACGCGGTCGCCCAATCATGTCGAAGGGCATCCGGCACGTGAAGGTTGTCCTGGACGGCTGGGTCGTCGGGCTTTGGAGGTCGAGGGATCTCCGCCTTGACGATGCTGTCAAAGAATTCGAGGTAGTCTTTCATGTGCTGCTTCTCGCACGTGTCGTACATAGGCATGCCTTCGCACCAGCCGATGAGGTGCCCATGCAAGGTCCGCCGCTGCTGCTCGCCGTGACGGATGAAATGACCTGTCATCTTGTAACCGCCGAACATCGCCCTCGCGCCTTCGGAGTACATCAGCTCGATCAACGCGTTCCAGCGCCGCTGATAGTGACGGACAACGATTCCGGACTCCGAGTTCAGGATCGCGTCCTTCTCGTTTGCGCTTAGTGCATCGATTGCGGCCTGGTTGTGGAACCTCTCGCGGTCGATGGCTCTGTACAGACTCGCGTCACCGTGATCGTTGAAGCTCATAGTGTACCATATCTGCGGCGGGCCGTACGTCTGTGCGGCAGCAATGAGCTGGCCGTGACCGGTCTCGAGATGCTGGTGCGATCCCGGCACCTGGAGATGGGCGCGTCAGGAAATAATGTGCAAATTGTTGTCAAGGGTGTGCTGCGGACTCACCGCATTCAGCGTCGCACGGACGAGGTGGCGCTTAACAAAGTCTACGGTAACGTCGGGGTCATCGACGGCGGTGGTGAGGTGGTCCATGACGTGCACGGCCGTCACCGGGTGACCGGCCGCCTCCAACTTGTCGAGCTCGAGACTCTGAATTGCACAGTTGCTCTTCTGGTAAGCCTTGAGGTTGAGATAATCCGTCGCCTGGACGAAGAAGAATCCGATGTCGGCGACAAGGGCGCGCGCCTTGTCGGACAGCAGGAACCACTTGTTGTACTTGCTGATCGACAGCGGTACTTTGCGTTGATCGAGAGGGTCTGCAGGGTCGCCTATCCGTCCGTGCCGGCCTGCGTTCAGAAAGGGTCAATGTCCGTCTGCACGAAATCACAAATCGACGACGGTGCCGGTGCACAGTGCTCACCGTCTGGAAACGCAAATGGAAATGGGGCTGTGCAGTACTCTGCACCCTTGCTGAAATTTAAGTGGACGCGATCGAGGATCGGCAACGTGCGAGTACGTTCGGCAACATCTTCGCCGAACGCTGTGGCAACGTCGACGAGCCTGTGGTGATACTCGGACTGCACGACTGCGGGCGTTGCCGGCTGTTGAGGCATGTCGAATCCGGTGGGGTCGCTGTACACTGCGGCCTCTGTATCGACGTCGTGCGCCGTAGCACGTGCAAGCTGCACGAACTCGTCGACGTCCTTGTTGTTGATCTGCGCGAGCTTGTCGAGGTCCACGAGATCGGGAGGGGCGAATCTGGGCGCGTCGTCGGCTTCGTCCTCGGATCCGGTGTCACGTGTCGACCTTGCTGTTGACGCGTCACGTGTTGGCCCGACCTCCGGCTTTGCCGTTGGCAGAGGAGGACGTGCTGTCATTGCGAGCTTCAACGACGACTCCATGAACTGCTTCAACACGGGATCTCCTACGTCGGTCAACAGGCGACGGGCTCCGGAGCTGGCGATTTCGTATCCAACGTCGTCGTGCACTTCGGGTTCTTCCGAAACTTCGGTCTCCTCGTCGCTGGTAGCTGACTCGGTTCCCGTCGCCGCGTGCGGTACTGCTGTCAGGTCCACCGATTCTCCGGTTCCGGGAACGTGAGGCTGGCGTCCACGTTTGCGGGCGACTCGCGGCGGTGCAGGGGTGCGGTCGTGCTGCTCTTCGTCAGCGAGGTCCGCTTTCCAGTTCTCTGCGTCGGCAGTGGCCTTCTCCCAGTAGGCGTCGTCGAGCTTGTCGAATCCGCATTTCTGGTACCACTTGTTGCCGGCCGCGACGAGCAGCTTCATGACGCTTCTCACCTTGGAAGTGCTGAACTCCCAGAAGTTCGTGAACTTGCGGTCGTGTCCGGGCGCCGTCGGCTTCTCCATGTTCACGTACATCATAGCGTCTCCCGGCGCGAGGGGCTTCATCGATTCAACGAGCTCGGCGGGCTGCGAGTAAACCATGGTGACCTTCGGGTGCGCGGCCTGCTGCCGACCGATGCGCGTGGTTGCGATGTTCACGAACGACACGGCAGGACTGCATTCGACAGCCTCTGGAAACGTGAGGCCTGCTGCCTCCCGGGTGAGATCTTCCGACGGTGGTGTCGGGTGGATGCCGTTCTGTGCGGGGATAGTCAGTGAACATACTGGAGAGTGGTAGAGACTGACTCGGACCTCTTTCGAAAGCCCACAGATATCGACACCTTGCTCTGCGCGATGTCTGTGGCACATTGCGCACAGCAACGGTTTCCGCGGTTTCGATGTTCCGGTTTCCAGCTTGTGCATGTAATCCTCCGTCTCCTGAATGCGCCGCATCGCGGCGTCGTCGATCCCGTGGGGCTTCAATATGTTCGGGTGCGTCTCGGGGTAGAGATCGTCGATGTAGTCACGGACGCCGCAGCAATCGCATGGCACCATCGGCTGGTACAGAGCTGCGGAGAGCATTAATGGCGAAATGGACATAATCGAATTGAAATTAACACACTGTACAGCATGTCGATGATAGCGTCCTTCAGCGCTTCGAGAAACTGCGGAAATTTACTCCGCTTCTTTGCGATTGCGTCAATTACGTCGTGCAGTAGCTCATTCGGGTGCTCGTAGTCGCTGATCCACGTACCGCCAACGCGAGCCCAAGAAGGACACCCCGCCCAAGCTCTCCCCCAAGGCCACACTGAACGCTTAGAGTTAGCGTCGAAGCGCCTATCCCTGTGTACCGGCCACAGGTCATGAGCTGACCCAGAGTTCGGCCCATTCCGAACCAGTAGTGCATACGTTGAAGTCAGTGGTCTGAGAATAAAACCACCGCCCAAGAATTGGGCTATCCTGAAAAAAAAATATACATCAACTCCCTTGAACGTATATATATACGTTCAAGGGAGTCGCTGTCAACACGTACGTATATGTACGTGTACGTATGGGTGAATTGTCAACGCAGTCGTGCGTGTACATTGACGTTGACCGCGGTCTGCGCAGCGCGGCGATAGTAAATTCTGGTGTGAAGCCGGCGAGCTAGCCAGCCTAATCTGGCATTGTCTGGTTAAGCTCGTCACACTTACTGTTTGCGCGATCAGGCGGCCATGCAGGTACGTATGATCGGGTGCTAGCCAGCCTGACATGGCACTGTCTGCTTAAGCTTCCTGGCAGTTACTGCTCGCGCGATCCGGCGCCGATCTTGCTAGTATAGGCTAATCTGGCCACTTACTGCTTGCGGGATGAGGCGGCCATGCAGGTACGTATGCTAGACTAGCTATAGCACGAGCACTACCGTAGTACTAGGGTAACGTGCAAGATTCGTAGCTAGCTATAGTCTAGTAGCTGTCCAGGCCCCCGATCGGGCGCTAGCCATGGCCAGCCTGACCACGCACTGTCTGCTTAAGCTCCCTGGCAATTACTGCTTGCGCGCTCTGGCGTCGATGTTGCTACTAGGCTAGTATACGGTACTATAGGCTAGCACTGCGGCACCGTGGCACGATCGCGAGCACTGCCAGGCTGGCCCAGTGGCGTGCAAGAGTCGTAGCTAGCTAGCGTTGTTGCTGGCCAGATCTGCAGGCGGGAGTCGGCTGGCACTGCGTGCGAGTGTCTGGCCGCCGGGAACTGGAGCTGGCGGCTTAGGCTTGCTGGCACTGCGGCATTTCGAATTCGCGCTTTCGAAATGCCGCAGTGCGGCGTGCGACGGTCCAGCCTCCGAGGCTCGGCCTGGCAGGGCCGTTTCTCGCTGTCGCCAAAATGTATGGCGGCCTTGCGCGTAAGGCCTTACGTAGCGCTTACGAATTAAGCTACGTAGAGCGATATCAAGGAAAAGGTAATTTCGTAACGGAGTGTAAGCAATTTTGCTTACGCGCGGAACCCTAATTTGAAGATTAAGGTTCCGCGCCTAAGCTACAGCCGCAAGCTACGCGTTACGCGAGCAGCCTGGCAGCCAATCGCGGCGCTGGGAGCTCCGGGGCTACGCGGTTTTCCTCAGCCGCGTAAGCTACACGCAAGCTTGAGCTGCACGCAAGCGCCGAGCTTCCGATCTTGCCTCTAGCGGTTTTTCAATATCTGCTACGCGTCCTTAATTTCTCGCTACGTAGTGCCGCAACAGCGAGAAACGCCGGGCCCTGGTAGTGGCAGTCAGTACGAGATATATAGCTATAGCGTTTGCGGTCATCGCCGAGTCGCGAACGTCGAGAATCTCGAGATTCGCTATAGCTAAGACTCTAGATCTGAATCAGTGAGATCCGCAAAATCTTTTGTGAATTGGAAGGTAGATTATGTGTCGATCAACACTAGCATAAGCTCTACACTACTAGTAGTGTATGACTGTGTTAGTCTGTGCATCCATTCGTCTATATGTATCGATGTACATGCACGGTGGATTGGGCAATGGCGCCGTTTTGGTTTCGGTAGATCTTTTTTTTATTCAAGATTTGACAAGATCTTCTGTTAATGGCCTTTTCGCGTTCTCAAGATCTTTTTTTAACCTGTCTGACCGTTGACCTGTCTGGCTGGAAGCTGGCCAGCTGGCGAATCAGTAGGGATATGCATGGAAGCTGGGAAGCTGGCGATATGCATGCCATTGCATGGCAGCCAGCGGCAGGTCCGGCGGTCCACTATATATAGCTGGTCGTGCCCGAGTCGGCTAGTCTGAAATACCGTCGGGCACTAAATTACTGCGCGTTAATTAACGCGGTTTCAAAAATGGGCGTCCTCTGACCGAAATACCGCAGTACGAAATTAACGCGGGTTTAAAACTTTGAGGCTTGCAATTGTACGGGGAAGCTTTTTAAGTAATTTCAGACGGTACTGTATGGCGCGACTTCGAATTCTCAGCAGCAAATTACCGCGGTAGTAAGTACTGCCTACCGGCGACTCGCCGGCGAGCCTCGGAGGAATATTTAATAGTAAGCACTCCCCAGCCTAGGCCTAGTGTTTTGTTTTTGGTGAATTTCCGGCCACAGCCTCTAGTCTACTGGAGTCACATTAATTTACATCGCTCGGAGAATAATTATATAATGTTGTTCGGAGGGAGGCCGGGCGCCCTGGCCGCATGGAGCGGATCGACGCGCTCCTTGGCGAGTAGGCACGTGCACGGTAGGCTTGGCGCATGCGCACTGCCAGCGGCCTGGCTGAACAGCTGGCTGGCTGCCGGGCCATGCTGCCAGGCTGGTCCGATAGCTTATTATAATTAGGGGAGGAGTTGGACCGGTAATGCTTGGTTTCAACTGGTGGAGCAGATTGCAATTGAGAGGAGATTAATTTCATATTAATATATTGCAATTGTTGGGGGGGATCCGGAGGCCCGGGAGGGGCGAGGTTCGCAGCCAGGCGCATATGCATGCGCAGAGCTTGCGAACCGCTTAAACAGAATCTCGAATGCATATAGCATCAATGCGGAGGGCTGCGGCGCGGAGGCGACGGCGCGCGGAAAGATGTGCAGGCGTGGCCAGGATCTGATTTTTAGGGTCGGCTGGATTCTCGTGCTCTGTCCCCGCCACAGAGATTGCGGAAGGCTTCGTATAGATCTCAAATTAATACTAGGTAGCGATGGGCATGGGTGAGCACGCGAGGGCGCGCGGAAAGATGCACAGGTCCGCCCAGGATCGAATTTTTGGGGTCGGCTGGGTCCTCGCGGCCCAGCGCACCTGCAAAGCGTGCAGAATGCTTCGTCTACATCTCAAATACTTATACTATTGTTCCGCGCATGCGCCGCGGCGTGCGCGCGGGGAAAGATGTCGGGGCCTGTGCAGGATCGAATTTTTGCCGCCGGAGCCTTCGTGCGCTATTCCGGCTCCGAAAAGCGGATTTCGGGGGTGCGCAGGCCCTGCTATGTCTATGCGCGTCCGTACGCATCGATTGCGCGCGTCGCGGGACGTTGCGGGACCGGCTGGATCAAATTTTCGGCCGACTCTTCGCACTGGAGCGTCGAGCTCGAGGCCGCCCGAAATCGAGCTTGCGGCGATGCGCTCGCCCTCGCGCGGCATTCTGTATCGTTCTGGGGCGTGCTTGGCGCAGTTTCGTCGCGGAACCGGGCGGGACCGGGTCCCACCTTCGGACCTGGACTGTGTTTGTCGGAGGTTAAGTACCGGAATTGATGCAGAGGGAAATTCGATTTCGCACGACGCCCACGGGAGAGCGGTCGTCTTAGGGGAGCCAGGACGTTAAAAATTGATCTAATTTGGATATGCATAATTCGGCTGTGTTATCCAAACTGGTAACGAGCGGAAGACATTATGGTATCACGGTTATTTTCAATGTCCAACGTATATGCTCTATTTCTACTACCATTCGTCGTAACGTGGAATTTGTGGTATTTTTCAATATTCTTGGGAACGAAAAAGAGTTTAATTGTGCATTTGATGAATATAATGGTGGATTGGACAAGAAGACTTTGGGGTTACAACTATCAGACCGTCATAACTGGATTACAAGGGTATGACATCAAAGTATACACAGACCGTGCAATAATAACAGATGATGATTTGAAAGCGTTTCGCAAGTTTGTTAAGAGACGAGCGATAAAAAAGAGAGAATCAGTAAGAATTAGTAATGAACCCACTACGATTACGGTATAGTTGTAAAGCGCTTTAAATGAGCATTCCGGCGACGGTTTTAGATTGAATAGGTGATGATCTGGTGAAGAGTTACGAGGTTTTGAAGATGCCGACACGCGAAACGACGATGTATATATGCACATATATATACACTTTTTTCACCGGAAATTCCGTATGATCAAACCGGGAATTCGGAGGTTTTAGGTATTTATGACGTATATATGTCGGAGGTTGTGTATTATATGCGGTATATATGTTATGGGAATTTCGGACATTTCAGGACGATGGGGGGATGATTTCAGGACAATGGGGGGATGATTTCAGGACGATGGGGGGAAGATGTCAGAGGCGAAACGGGGGATACCTAAAAAGCGAAAGTTCCATTCATAAGGCGAAACGGGGGATACCGGAAAATGCGATTGAGACTTGACTTAAAAACGACAAGCCTGATACGGCTTGACGTTTAATCGACAAGCCGACTACAAATTTCGACGAAATTCATACAAACTGCTGTAACTCTTCACCAACAGCTCCGTTTTCGATTCTGAAAAAAGATTCGGAATCGTCGCGATGCCCTCTTTAAGACTACTTGGTTTTCGGTTTGTGCTTTTCGCAATAAACGCGATACGATTCCCTTTCATCGTTAAAAAAGTCATGAACTTCACATACTGTGTGACATCCACATTCTTTAACGTCCCTTTTGCGCTTTTCCCAACCCATTGTGATATTTCGATTTCTACTACTTCTTTTTAAGCATTCTTAAAATTCAATCAATTTTTGCATCAAGCTAAAACTTAGAAACCATGCTTTCTGCGTAATTTCTCCCGTGCATGGTTTGCATCATGTCGTTTTTCTAATATTTTTGAGCATTTGGATGTGTCGATAGTTTCCATGGAAGAAAAGAAGTCTTTCATGATTTCTTTTTTAAATTTATTGGGTAGTTTGCTAACATCTAAACCAATACTCTTAGCGGTTCTCTCTAAAATTGCGTTTGCTTGCTCTTCATTTGGAGTTGTTGTAATCTCTTGTAGTATCTCTCTTACGTTATCTGGTATAATGGTGGTCATTTTGTAGATCGATGTGATAATAGTTTTAAACTCTTTCATTTTTTGCATGAATTGAAGCGGATTATTTTTATTTTCAGACTGAGAATGGTTTAGATTTTATCGATTGAAGGATATCGGGAATCTCGTCGATTGCAATACTGAGAATACTGAGTTTCTCGATTAGATCGATTGGATACACTGAATATCGTAATAAATCCGATTGGATACGCTGGATCTCGGAAGTTTAAACGTGCGGAGTAATGGCGTATAGCTCAGCTCGCGCGCCGCCACGCAGATCCGGCAGTTGCCAATCACGTCGCGGACGATGCGATGGAACCAGGTGCGGTTGATGACGTCGCCACCGAACAAGTCCTTCTTCAAGTGCGCTGCCACTCGTTTGCATGTGGCCTCGAATCCAGGGCAGCTGACCTTCGATTTCGAATGCAGACGGGCTACTGCGGCCCGAATCTCCTCCACCATCTTCTCGTGCTCCCGAGCCGGCAGCTTCCGGACACCGCGGTCGTACAGGTACGACATCCGTGTCGCCGCCACGACTGGAGGTGCCGTTTTCGCTGACGGGTCTTCCGCCCGCAGCTGCTCCTTCGAGAGGATGCGCTCGATTGCACGCTTGTCGCCGCCGCCGGCCGCGAGCTTGGCGATGTGCGCCTCCTTCGCCAGCTGCTGGAGAGTCGGCGGCGAGCTCGCCTTCTTGCCAGTCTTCGCGGCCCGCTTCTCCCACAGGGCGGCAATGATCTTGCAGGCAAGGGCCCTCTCCTCGGCCGCTGTCTGCTTGAATTCCCGCACAGCGCTGATCTGAATTTGCGCAGTTGAACCCTCCGTCTGCGTGCCAACGTCGCGTTGACCGTAGTAGAGGATCCAGAGTCGTGAGAGTGCATCGGCATCGAGGTTTGTCTTGCCCTTGATGTACTCCACGTCGAACTGAAACTTGCTCAGTTTCATGACCCAGCGAGTGATCCGACCACCCTTTGCTCCGTTCAGCTCGTAAGTCAGCTTGAGGAACGTCTTGAGCGGCTCGTGATCCGTCCGCAGAGTGAACGGCCGCAACTCGAGGTACGGGCGGTACACGTCCGTCACGGCCCAGACAACTGCCAGCGCCTCCAGTTCCGGTACACTGTAATTTTTCTCGTGGCGGCCCGTTGATCGGCTCGCGCAAGCGACGATGTATTCGTTCCCCTGATCGTCCTTCTGCTTCAGGACTGCACCGAGTCCGTACTTGCAAGCGTCGGTCTGCAAGATGAATTTCTTCTCGAAATCCGGATAGCGGAGAACAGGTGCCTCCGTCAACTTCCGTCGAAGCTCTTCGAAAGCTGACTGTTGCTCCTTTCCTCAGGTCCAGTCGATGCCAGACCGAAGCAGGCCAGTCAAAGGTTCACATATTTTTGCGAAGTTTTTAATAAATCTCCTGTAATATGACCCGAAGCCGTAGAACAAGCCCACACTCACGTGTGGTAAGCCCTGCCAATGCATGCCTGCTCCCTCAGCCTCCCTGTCTGTCTTAGCGTCAATGAGGCTTAGCGGGCAGCTGCAGCGCTCGGTAGGCGTAGACCTGGCCCTGCACCGTAGGCTGCACGCTGCTCTGGATCCGCCGCCTCCGTGCCGGGCCTCCTCTGCTCTGCCATGGCTGAGCCCCCCCGCGAGCTGCCTGCGCCACCCTGCATGCCTCTGCCCCGCCCTGGCTCAGTGAGAGCCTCGCCGCCGCCCGTGGGGCCTCGACTCCGTCCACCAAGCCGCTGAGCCACCGTGGCACGCCGCAGCGCCAGCCCGCCGGCACCGCGCTCCGAGGCTGCGCCCCATGGCCACCCGGCGAGCCACGGCGCCCGGCGGCCGCCCCGCGCGCCTCCGCTTCGCCTGGCGAGCCCCCGCCCCGTCCACCAAGTCATGCCGCCAGGCCGCCGTGCTCCGAGGCTGCGCTCCGCCCGGCGAGCCCGGCAGCCAGGGCAGCCGGCGGCTGCGCGCCGCGCTTCCGCCCCAGGCCGTCGCAGCCCCTCGCCGCGCCTCTACATGTACATGTACACCGCCGAGCCGGGCCTAACTGAATAATTATATAAGCCGTGGGCCCTTAAGCTTGCGTGTCCGAAAGGTTGGGCTTTTTCGAAGCCCCCCCCCGGGCCCGCCGCCACCTTATTCATCGCCGCCATATATTGGTCGGTGGAGCTCGAGCTCGAGGTGACATCTGGGGGGGAATATATATATTGGTCGGTGGAGCTCGAGCTCTAGGTGAGATCTAGGGGGGAAATATATATATATATATTTCCCCCCTAGGTCGATCTCACCTCGAGCTAGCGCTCGAGCTCCTCATGAAGGGGAGGAGCGAGGTTCCCGCGGCCAGGCGCATGCACATGCGTAGAGCTTGCGAATCTCTTAGAATGCATATACTATCAATGTGGAGGGCTGCGGAGGCGAGGGCGCACGGAAATATGTGCAGGCCTGTGCAGGATCGAAAATTTGGCGTCGGCTGGGTTCTTGTGCTCTTTCGCCCCCAGAGAGCTTGCGCAAAGCTTGGAAAAGCTCTCAAATGAATACTGTACGGATGGGCATGCGTGAGGATGCGAGGGCGCGCGGAAAGATGGGCAGGTTTGTCAAGGATCGAATTCTTGGGGTCGGCTGGGTCCTCGCGGCCCGGCGCATCTGCAAAGCGCCCGGAAGGATTTGTCTACATCTCAAATGCTTATACTATTGTTCCGTGCATGCGCCGCGGCGTGGGCGCGCGGAAAGATGTCCGGGCCTGTGCAGGATCGAATTTTCCGAAGTTCGCCGCCGGGTGCCTTCCTGCACTGCTCCGGCTCCGAAAAGCGAGTCGCTGGAGTGCACGTGCGCACGCCGTGCTATGTCTATGCACGCCAGTATGCATCGATTGCGCGCGTCGCGGGACCGGGTGGGACCGGCTGGGTCAAAGTTTCGGCTGAGTCTTTGCACTGCAGCGTTGAGGGCGCCCGAAATCGAGCTTGCAGCGGTGCGCGCGCCCTCGGCTCTCATTCTGTACCGCTCTGGGGTGTTCCTGGCGCGCTTTCGTCGCGGGACCGGGCGGGACCGGGTCCCACTTTTTGGAGTTTCGCAATCGAACCGGGTATAAATACTGGAATCGATCCGCGTGAGAAATTCGATTTTCGGCCGACGTCCACGGGAGAGCGATCGTCTTAGGGGAGCTAGGGTCGAATTTGATTCATGACAGCTCTCGAGATTGCAGCGTACAAGTTCGAGATTCGATCCACGAGAGAGAGTGGATGGAAAGTCGCGTGACGTCATCGTCGAGGTGAGTGCGTGAATTGATTCAGGGCGGGTAGGTAGCGGGCGAACACGCGGGACGGATGTGACCCGGACGTGACCATGAATTTCGGTCGCCGACCCGGATTTCCGAAATTGGCAGGGCTAATGCTCGCAGCTGCTTCGGGTTCGTCGGCACCGGCCACTTCACGATTTTCTCGATCTTCTTGGGGTCCATTCGGATGCCGTTCTTGTCAACGATGTGGCCCAGAAGTTTGACCTCCGCCTTCGCAAATCAGCACTTTGTCGACTTGAGTCTGAAGTTGGCCTCGTCCAGTCGCTGCAGGATTCGCCGCAGGTCGGCCGCATGATCCTCGACGCGTCGAGACATGATACAGATGTCATCGAGGTAAACCGTGCAATGGATCCATTTGAGGCCCGTTAAGATGCAGTCCATCGTGCTGTTCGACAGGCCAAACGGGGTCACATTGTACTCGTAGAGGCCGTTACTGGTGAGAAACGCTGTCTTCTCTTTGCTCGCCTCGTCAAGGGGCAATTGCCAGTATCCGCTGATCATGTCCACGGTCGAAAAGATGACCGAGCCTTGGAGCGAGTCCAAGATGTCGTCAACACGAGGAAGAGGGTACGCGTCTGGCTTCGTCTTCGCGTTCAATTCACGATAATCGACGCAAAATCGCCACGTCCCGTCCTTCTTCTTAGCCAGAACGACAGGGAATGCCCACGGTGACTTGGATGGCCGGACAACGTTGTCCTTGAGCATCTGCTCGACGTGCTCCGAGATCACCTTGTTCTTGTGAGCATTGTTCCGCTGCAACGGAATCTGAATGGGACGTGCTCCTTGAATGTCGATGTGGTGCGCGTATTTTTGGGGCAGCAGCTTGCCCGTCTCGACCTTGTACTCGGATGCAAACATGTGTCTGAAATCGTACAGCACCGAGCAGACGCCTCTGACAACGGCTGTGTTCAGACCCTCATGTCCGACGTCAAGTCTTGCACGAAGAGCTTGCCACGCCGGGTCCGCCTCCCGAGTGCGGCACTCCTCGCATTGCCCGCAGGTGCATGACTCCTTGCGCTGCGTCGCAGGTCGAGTTGCTGTCGGCGTCTCGCCGACCGACGCCACCGTTGGCCCGTTCGCCGCCGCCGGTGTTGTCGCCTCCTTCTTGATCTCCGTCTCCTCCTTCCTGGTGTGGTCGTTCTTCACGCTGACTTCGTGAACAGAGCTGATTGTCTGCAGATCGGGACCCTCCGGCGTCCAGTAACCAAGCACGGCGCCCTTCTTGATCCGACGATTTGCATATTGCGAGTTCAACACCCGCACCATGCAGACGCCGTCGTGGGACGTTGTCAGGTTCCCGGCCATCATGAGGTTCGTCTTCTGATACAGTCACGGATGCTCTTCCACCATGCCGTGAGTGCCATTTTTCGGCTGATCGCCCTTTTGATCCAGCTTGACCAGAACATCGTGTTCGTGTCAAGCCTTGATCTTCACGTCCTCCGACGCGATCACCGCGACGCCGCTTGGTACGCGTGGCTCCATGTTGACTGTCTCTCCCGACTTGTTTTTCATGATGCCCTCGGACAGATCAATGGCCCACGCATTGTCCATGATGTAGTCGGCGCCAAGAATAATGTGCGTTGGCAAATTCTCCCACACGAAGAATTCTTGCACTGATTTTGCGAGCGTCCCCAGCGTCACCTCGATGTCGATGGAGTTTAATACGTTGACTGGTGAGCCGTCCGCCGTCGCAAACTCGCCTCTCCTGCTCTTGTCGATTTTCTCCTGCAGGCCGAGCTTCTCCACCAGGCGCCTCGAGATAATCGAGAACGCGGCCCTGGTGTCGACGAGTGCCTTCAACGGTCCCTTGCCGTTGAGTTTCGCCTGAATCTCCGCATGAACTCCGGTTCGTTTGCTCAATCGCAATGATTGGCAATGATTGTTTCTTGCTCCTCAGCCAGAGTCATGCCGTCAAGGTCGTCCAGACCCTCAACATTGTCGTTGTCGCTATCGTCGTCGACTGCAACATCCGGGACGCGTCCCGTGCGTCGATCGTTCGATGTCTCGGCGGTACGCGCGCGTCGCGCTCGTCGCTCGTAGAAGGGGGGGGCCAGCGGGTAGGAGCGGTTGAAGTCGGACTGGGGCGAGCTCGTGGTGGAACACTTGCTCTCCTCGTCTGTGAGCTCGTCCGATTTCCGCTTGAGGTAATCCCGCCTCCATTCGGCTTGACGCTTGAAGATGATCGAACCCGTGGGGTTCGTCCACAGGTTGCTGGCCGGTGCAGGCACCGCCAGCTGTGATCTCCACGTCTTCGCGTAGCCAGGAGCACAACTGAAGCTGGTACTGTCCGCCCTCGCGGCGTCTTCCGTCGGGTGCGACCCGACGTCCTGCGCCGCGCAGGAGGATGACTGACTCTTGCGTCCAGTTGTCCCCTCTCCTGATTCCTGCATCGCCGCGGAGCTCTGACGGTGCGCTCGTAGCTTGCTCCCGTACAGTCCGCTGTGCTGATGCGGCGCCGGCGCTGTCGCAGCTGCCGTCTTGCGCCCACCAACCTGCTGGATCCTCGTGGAGGTCCGTTGCTGCAGGTGTGATTCAACAGTGGTCGCTGGCCGAGTCCTCGAGGAGGAGTCTCGCCCCGTCGCTTCTGCGCCATGGCTTGTGCATTCGCTCTTGGAGCTCAGCGTGCCTCGTTCCGCGACGGTGCTCCACTGGTCACGTTGTGGCCTTCGCTCGCCTCCAATCGACACGTCATCCGCCCCGCCTTCCTTGGGCAGGGTGGCCGCGTGCGCCGATCGAGGTACAGCGATTTGCGTTGCTCGTAGTGATTGAACCTTCCGATCACTCACGGGCCTTCGTTCGTCCTCGCACAGAACACGCGACGCCCCGCCCGTGAGGGGTTGGGCACCCTTGCGTCCTGCACGGGATCGAACGGTCTGATGTTCGTCCTCGCACTGAGCCTGTTGCGTTTCGTCCTCGCACACAGCTCCTTTCCGCCCCCGTCTGACTTGTTCGTCCTTTCACAGAGCCTTGTGCTGGTGGGCGTTGTGCGGACGGGCGACTTCGTCGTCGATCTCCATGTCATGCTTGTCGTCGCCGTCAACATCTCCGTCTTCGTCCTCATCTCCATCTTTGTCTCCGTCAACGTCTCCATTCTCCTCGCCGTCGTCGTCCTCCTAGTCTTCGTCTTCACTCCAGTCATCGCCGTCCTCCATTTCCACGTCACCGTCTATTGCGAGCACGGCGTAGCGTCCGCCATACTGTGCAGTAGAGGTGGGCCTCTTGATTTGCCCTCCGCGCGGGTCCGGCTCCTGACTCCGCTCCAGGCGGGATCCCTGCAGCAGCCCCCATGCGCGGCTAAGAGAAGCACGCCCAGTGCAGACCTGAGCAGGCAGGTCGATAGCAAGAGGCTGAGCAGCACCAGTGCGACGGAGCAGCAGAGTCTCGGTAGGATTGAGTACAGAGGGCACAAATATAGCACTAGACATAGCTGCAGCGAGGCTAGTCATAGTGCTAGGGCTATTCTGAGCGTGCTAAGATGGTCCCTGGACCAGATGGCAACGCGTACAAGGGTACAGGCCCAGAGGACAGGGCTAAATAAGGGAGCAGAGGCAGGGAAAGTGGATGGCACAGTACACCACGTCCAAAATAGTGTTTACCCCCAAGGAAATTCTAGCACTAAAGCCAACTGTCCATGAGCAGGGCCGGGCAGGGGCAGTACCTGTAAAGGTACAGGAAATTCCCACCTGGGCCTCATTGGACACAGGAGCAGACGTTTCTTTGGCTTCACAAAAATTGCTAAACAAGTTGCCAGTGCAGCCTGAAGTTGTAAAGGCTGCACCCAAGCTTCCAGGTTTTACAAAGGAAATTGTCCCCGCTGTTGGATCAACAAAATTGAGAATAGAGTTAGGAAATTTGCAGACTGTTGAACCAGTGGTAGTGATGGATAAGCTTTCCCACGATGCGATTCTTGGAAGAGATTATTGTCAAAAGAATAAGATCGACATTTCCCATTCTAAAGGAAGTGTACACTCCTTTGTGAACCCCTCATTGCAAGTCCCATTGTCACTTGGAACAATCAAATCTGAGTCAAATGTCGCTCTTGCAGAAGATGTTAAAATTCCTGAAAACACTGGTGTTAGGGTAGTACTTCAAGTAGATAGTAATGGAGAAGGAGTTATAGTTTTTCCTGAATGCGAAATTGTCCCTGGAATTTATCAACTCTCCACTGTGCAACAAGTTTCGAATGGCCTCACTTCCTCTATTTTGTACAACTTGAATTTTGAATTTTGTACAACTCTTCCTCTAATTTTCCTGTAATTTTGAACAAAGGGCTAACCTGTAGAGAATGGTGGCCTAAAGCGGACTGCGAGATCATGTCTTTGGAAATTGGTCAAAAAGAGGTTCCCCTGGAATGTCCTTTGAAGTCTCTACAATTCTGCCTTCATTCGACAAGGGGTATTTTGATAAGATCAAGTCGCAAATCGATTATGGATTTTGAGGAGCTACAGCTGATCAGAAGGAAAGGATAGAGTCTTTGTTGCAGAACAATTGTGATGTGTTTGTCGAAAAATTTGTTTTTGATCCCAAGGCTTGTTTACCAGGTGAGCACTCCATCGACACTGGATCTTCACTTCCCATTAACTCAAGGCCTATGCACTGGTCTCCTAAGGATAGAGCACTTTTCAAAACAACATTGGAAGATTTAATTTCCAGAAACATTGCTGAGCCTTCGCAGAGTCCATCGTCAGCACCAGCATTCTTTGTTACAAAGCAAGGCACAGATGAAATGCGGCTAGTTACTGATTATCGCAAGTTGAATGCCATAACAAAGAAGAATGTGTATCCTCTTCCCAAGATTCTCCACAATGGACTTTTCAAGTGGGTTCTGGCAAGTTAAGATGAAGGATCAAGAGAAAGAGAAGACAGCATTCAAATCGCCATTTGGATTATTTCAGCTAAAAGTGATGGCGATGGGGCTCACTAATGCACCCCCAACTTTTCAGTCTATAATGGAAGGAATGTTGAACAATTTTCTGTGGATATTTGTGCTTGTGTTTATTGACGATTTGATTACTTTCTCAAAGTCTTTTGATGAGCATTGCACCCATTTGCAGAAAGTGTTTAACAGGCTGCGAAAGAACCATGCGAAATTAAAACCTACCAAGTGTCACATATTCCAAAACGATTTGAAGTTTCTTGGGCATATTGTTGATGGAACTGGAAGAAGTCCCGACCCAGCAAAGTTGAAGGCAATTGTGGAGTTTCCACAGCCAACGGATGCGATCTTTCTTGGGCACTTGCAACTATTATAGGGACAATGTCCAGAATTTCTCGCAAATCACATCTGATTTATATGAATTGACTCAAAAGAATATTGAGTGGAAGTGGACAGACCACCATCAGCAACTCTTCGAGCAAATGAAGCAAGAGATATTGAAAAAGACTGTTCTCCACTTCCCCGATTTCAACAAGCGCTTCATTCTTGAAACTGGTATATTATCGCAGGAGAAGGATGGAAAAATCATGCCAGTTTACTTCTATAGCAGAAAAAGGAGAAAAGGCTGAATCTGGCTGAATGTGCAGCTTCGGAGGCTGAATGTGCAGCTGTTGTCGATTGTCTCAATACTCGGAGTCACTACATCAAAGGTGCCCCCAAATCGATTCTCTACACTGACTGCAAGGCATTGGAATGGCTGTTTTCTTTGAAACCCGGAAAAGGAAAGCTTGCGCAATGGGCAGCTCTGATTCAGCAATATGACATTGACATTCAGTATCGGAGAGGACTATTGAACAAGGCTGATGGCCCATCACGTTATCCAGTGGCTCACGAAATCAGCAATAGTGCTGAAGATGTTTTAGATATTTTGCATCTGGAGATGATATTTGGAGATGATAAGTTCGAGGAATTGTTCGAGGCCCAACGCCAAGATGAGTTCTGTAGATCACTGATTGACATTTTGGAAGGCAACAACTCACACGAAGAAAAGCTTTTACGCACGTCCAAGTTTTTCGGCTTGGACAAGAATGGGATTCTAGTTTTCAAGCCTTCCAATCTGCAGCAGAGAGTGGTTATTCCTAAATTTTTACAGCATGAGTTGATGTCGAAATCTCATGATCAGTCTATGTCTGGACACTTTGGACATGATCTGGAAATCGCTTTATATGTACAGCTATATGTGTCTACACTGGATATGGCGAAGCTCGAGCAACTTGCATCATGCTTTATGAGGAGATTTTTTTCCAAAAATGATTTACACTGATCAAGGTGGAGCATTTGCTAGTGGAGTCACAAAACGACTTTGTAGCAAGTTTGGAATTAAATCTGTGCTCAACTCTGGATACCGACCTCAGGCGACTGGTAAAATTGAACAGCTCAACCAGACTCTCAAAGATATTATTTATAATTACATAAATGACGAGCACTCGGATTGGGATAAGTATATTTCGTCAGCATTGTTCGCGATTCGAAGCCACGTAAACAAGACAATGGGCGTATCGCCGTTCTTTCTCGTCTACGGGCGCGAGGCGGTCTTCCCTCATGATTTGTCTCTTTCTCACGAATCGGAACATATGCTTTCTCGATTGAATGATGCCAAGCAGCGAGTTGACAGTATTTTCGCAAAGAGTAAGGAGGAAGTTATGGCGGAGAATGCTAAAGAGGATAGGACACGTTTTGAGATCGACGACATGGTCCTAGTTCGTGACCTTGGGGCGGCTGACCAGGGCTAAGAAGGAGTGAACCCAGAAAACATTCTACGAAGGAGTGAATTCAGGAAACATTCAAGTCCCCAAACGCTCGGCGGGGGTCCCACTTGGAAGGGCAGAGCCTCTTACAGGGCCTCTGCTGGGCAGGGTGCACCTGCCTAAGGCTAGCGCCTTGTGCATGTTCCACCTGGATTGATTTTGTGTGCACCTGACCTTGCTGTTGTGGGCCAAACAGGAATACAAACTGACAACGGCTAAGAGGGAGTGAACCCAGGAAACATTCAAGTCCCCAAACACTTGGCGGGGATCCCACTTGGAAGAGCAGAGCCTCTTACAGGGCCTCTGCTGGGCAGGGTGCACCTGTCTAAGGCTAGCGCCTTGTGCATGTTCCCCCTGGAATGTTTTTGTGAGCACCTGACCTTGCTTTTGTGGGCCCGACAGGAATTCAAACTGACCAGCGCTAAGAGGGAGTGAGCCCAGGAAACATTCATGTCCCCAAACACTGGGAGGGCTCCCACTTGGAAGGGCAGAGCCTCTTACAGGGCCTCTGCTGGGCAGGGTGCACCTGCCTTAGGCTAGCGCCTTGTGCATGTTCCCCCTGGATTGTTTTTGTGTGCACCTGACCTTGCTTTTGTGGGCCTGACGGGAATTCAAACCGACCAGGGCTAAGAGGGAGTGAACCCAGGAAACATTCAAGTCCCCAAACACTCGGTGGGGATCCCACTTGGAAGGGCAGAGCCTCGTACAGGGCCTCTGCTGGGCAGGGTGCACCTGCCTAAGGCTAGCACCTTGTGCATGTTCCCCCTGGAAAGGTTTTGTGTGCACCGGTCCTTGCTTTTGTGGGCCAGACGGGAATTCAAACTGACCAGGGCTAAGAGGGAGTGAACCCAGGAAACATTCAAGTCCCCAAACGCTCGCCGGGGGTCCCACTTGGAAGGGCAGAGCCTCGTACCGGGCCTCTGCTGGGCAGGGTGCACCTGCCTAAGGCTAGCGCCTTGTGCATGTTCCACCTGGATTGTTTTTGTGTGCACCTGACCTTGCTGTTGTGGGCCAAACAGGAATACAAACTGACAAGGGCTAAGAGGGAGTGAACCCAGGAAACATTCAAGTCCCCAAACACTCGGCAGGGATCCCACTTGGATGGGCAGAGCCTCGCACAGGTCCTCTGCTGGGCAGGGTGCACCTGCCTAAGGCTAGCGCCTTGTGCATGTTCCCCCTGGAAAGGTTTTGTGTGCACCGGTCCTTGCTTTTGTGGGCCAGACGGGAATTCAAACTGACCAGCGCTAAGAGGGAGTGAACCCAGGAAACATTCAAATCCCCAAACACTTGGTGGGGATTTTACTTGGAAGGGCAGAGCCTCGTACCGGGCCTCTGCTGGGCAGGGTGCACCTGCCTAAGGCTAGCACCTTGTGCATGTTCCCCCTGGAATGTTTTTGTGAGCACCTGACCTTGCTTTTGTGGCCAGACGGGAATTCAAACTGACCAGGGCGAAGAGGGAGTGAGACCAGGAAACATTCAAGTCCCCAAATGCTCGGCGGGGGTCCCACTTGGAAGGGCAGAGCCTCTTACAGGGCCTCTGCTGGGCAGGGTGCACCTGCCTAAGGCTAGCGCCTTGTGCATGTTCCACCTGGATTGTTTTTGTGTGCACCTGACCTTGCTGTTGTGGGCCAAACAGGAATACAAACTGACAAGGGCTAAGAGGGAGTGAACCCAGGAAACATTCAAGTCCCCAAACACTCGGCAGGGATCCCACTTGGATGGGCAGAGCCTCGCACAGGTCCTCTGCTGGGCAGGGTGCACCTGCCTAAGGCTAGCGCCTTGTGCATGTTCCCCCTGGAAAGGTTTTGTGTGCACCGGTCCTTGCTTTTGTGGGCCAGACGGGAATTCAAACTGACCAGCGCTAAGAGGGAGTGAACCCAGGAAACATTCAAATCCCCAAACACTCGGTGGGATCCCACTTGGAAGGGCAGAGCCTCGTACAGGGCCTCTGCTGGGCAGGGTGCACCTGCCTAAGGCTAGCACCTTGTGCATGTTCCCCCTGGAATGTTTGTGTGAGCACCTGACCTTGCTTTTGTGGCCAGACGGGAATTCAAACTGACCAGGGCGAAGAGGGAGTGAACCCAGGAAACATTCAAGTCCCCAAATGCTCGGCGGGGGTCCCACTTGGAAGGGCAGAGCCTCTTACAGGGCCTCTGCTGGGCAGGGTGCACCTGCCTAAGGCTAGCGCCTTGTGCATGTTCCACCTGGATTGTTTTTGTGTGCACCTGACCTTGCTGTTGTGGGCCAAACAGGAATTCAAACCGACCAGGGCTAAGAGGGAGTGAACCCAGGAAACATTCAAGTCCCCAAACACTCGGTGGGGATCCCACTTGGAAGGGCAGAGCCTCGTACCGGGCCTCTGCTGGGCAGGGTGCACCTGCCTAAGGCTAGCACCTTGTGCATGTTCCCCCTGGAAAGGTTTTGTGTGCACCGGTCCTTGCTTTTGTGGGCCAGACGGGAATTCAAACTGACCAGGGCTAAGAGGGAGTGAACCCAGGAAACATTCAAGTCCCCAAACGCTCGCCGGGGGTCCCACTTGGAAGGGCAGAGCCTCGTACCGGGCCTCTGCTGGGCAGGGTGCACCTGCCTAAGGCTAGCACCTTGTGCATGTTCCCCCTGGAATGTTTTTGTGAGCACCTGACCTTGCTTTTGTGGCCAGACGGGAATTCAAACTGACCAGGGCGAAGAGGGAGTGAGACCAGGAAACATTCAAGTCCCCAAATGCTCGGCGGGGGTCCCACTTGGAAGGGCAGAGCCTCTTACAGGGCCTCTGCTGGGCAGGGTGCACCTGCCTAAGGCTAGCGCCTTGTGCATGTTCCACCTGGATTGTTTTTGTGTGCACCTGACCTTGCTGTTGTGGGCCAAACAGGAATACAAACTGACAAGGGCTAAGAGGGAGTGAACCCAGGAAACATTCAAGTCCCCAAACACTCGGCAGGGATCCCACTTGGATGGGCAGAGCCTCGCACAGGTCCTCTGCTGGGCAGGGTGCACCTGCCTAAGGCTAGCGCCTTGTGCATGTTCCCCCTGGAAAGGTTTTGTGTGCACCGGTCCTTGCTTTTGTGGGCCAGACGGGAATTCAAACTGACCAGCGCTAAGAGGGAGTGAACCCAGGAAACATTCAAATCCCCAAACACTCGGTGGGGATCCCACTTGGAAGGGCAGAGCCTCGTACCGGGCCTCTGCTGGGCAGGGTGCACCTGCCTAAGGCTAGCACCTTGTGCATGTTCCCCCTGGAATGTTTGTGTGAGCACCTGACCTTGCTTTTGTGGCCAGACGGGAATTCAAACTGACCAGGGCGAAGAGGGAGTGAACCCAGGAAACATTCAAGTCCCCAAATGCTCGGCGGGGGTCCCACTTGGAAGGGCAGAGCCTCTTACAGGGCCTCTGCTGGGCAGGGTGCACCTGCCTAAGGCTAGCGCCTTGTGCATGTTCCACCTGGATTGTTTTTGTGTGCACCTGACCTTGCTGTTGTGGGCCAAACAGGAATTCAAACCGACCAGGGCTAAGAGGGAGTGAACCCAGGAAACATTCAAGTCCCCAAACACTCGGTGGGGATCCCACTTGGAAGGGCAGACCCTCGTACCGGGCCTCTGCTGGGCAGGGTGCACCTGCCTAAGGCTAGCACCTTGTGCATGTTCCCCCTGGAAAGGTTTTGTGTGCACCGGTCCTTGCTTTTGTGGGCCAGACGGGAATTCAAACTGACCAGGGCTAAGAGGGAGTGAACCAGGAAACATTCAAGTCCCCAAACGCTCGCCGGGGGTCCCACTTGGAAGGGCAGAGCCTCGTACCGGGCCTCTGCTGGGCAGGGTGCACCTGCCTAAGGCTAGCACCTTGTGCATGTTCCCCCTGGAATGTTTTTGTGAGCACCTGACCTTGCTTTTGTGGCCAGACGGGAATTCAAACTGACCAGGGCGAAGAGGGAGTGAGACCAGGAAACATTCAAGTCCCCAAATGCTCGGCGGGGGTCCCACTTGGAAGGGCAGAGCCTCTTACAGGGCCTCTGCTGGGCAGGGTGCACCTGCCTAAGGCTAGCGCCTTGTGCATGTTCCACCTGGATTGTTTTTGTGTGCACCTGACCTTGCTGTTGTGGGCCAAACAGGAATACAAACTGACAAGGGCTAAGAGGGAGTGAACCCAGGAAACATTCAAGTCCCCAAACACTCGGCAGGGATCCCACTTGGATGGGCAGAGCCTCGCACAGGTCCTCTGCTGGGCAGGGTGCACCTGCCTAAGGCTAGCGCCTTGTGCATGTTCCCCCTGGAAAGGTTTTGTGTGCACCGGTCCTTGCTTTTGTGGGCCAGACGGGAATTCAAACTGACCAGCGCTAAGAGGGAGTGAACCCAGGAAACATTCAAATCCCCAAACACTCGGTGGGGATCCCACTTGGAAGGGCAGAGCCTCGTACAGGGCCTCTGCTGGGCAGGGTGCACCTGCCTAAGGCTAGCACCTTGTGCATGTTCCCCCTGGAATGTTTGTGTGAGCACCTGACCTTGCTTTTGTGGCCAGACGGGAATTCAAACTGACCAGGGCGAAGAGGGAGTGAACCCAGGAAACATTCAAGTCCCCAAATGCTCGGCGGGGGTCCCACTTGGAAGGGCAGAGCCTCTTACAGGGCCTCTGCTGGGCAGGGTGCACCTGCCTAAGGCTAGCGCCTTGTGCATGTTCCACCTGGATTGTTTTTGTGTGCACCTGACCTTGCTGTTGTGGGCCAAACAGGAATTCAAACCGACCAGGGCTAAGAGGGAGTGAACCCAGGAAACATTCAAGTCCCCAAACACTCGGTGGGGATCCCACTTGGAAGGGCAGACCCTCGTACCGGGCCTCTGCTGGGCAGGGTGCACCTGCCTAAGGCTAGCACCTTGTGCATGTTCCCCCTGGAAAGGTTTTGTGTGCACCGGTCCTTGCTTTTGTGGGCCAGACGGGAATTCAAACTGACCAGGGCTAAGAGGGAGTGAACCCAGGAAACATTCAAGTCCCCAAACGCTCGCCGGGGGTCCCACTTGGCGGCGAGCGACTTTATGATGGCGGCGAGCGACTTTATTCGACATACTCGGAGAAGGATAACCGCAATCGTTACTTTATCCGCTTGAAAACGGGCGGTCTTAAATCGGTCAAATACCAGGACGCCAAAAAAATGGTTCAGGGGATTGCGAACGAGACCGCGTTAGAGAACAAGATTCTCGAACAGCAGATCACGAAAGAGAAGGTCGAAAAGAAACCGGATGTGACGTTCGACGTTCTTCCCGATCCAATCACAACCGCGAAGAATACGCCAATTGAATTAATCGCTAAGACCATCGATTACGCGGAGAGTAACAAGACCGATTTACCGGTAATGAACAAGAGTTTACTTCGGGTCGCCACTTCGCAAGCCGACCCCATTACATCGGTTCCCTCCGCCGCCCCCATGCTTTCGGGGTTCGCAAAACTTGGGATCCGCCCCGGTTACCGGAGGTTTTAAAACCGACCTTTGCGTAGCCCGACGTTTTTGCGTAAATGATCATTTTGCCGTTAAAAAATTTCTTGTTCAAATGTAGCGCTACGTAAACAATCCATTCGCGTAGGCTCACGTTTACTCATTTTTATGGGTGGCGTTGTAGAAAGAAGTGATATCCATGTATATCGCGCTTTTATCACCTGTTCTACGGGGTTCATTCGTGGAAACTTGCGACCGACAAGTAGACAATCGGGGACACTTCGATTTATTTTTCCGGCATCTTCTTTCAAAACGGTGCAAAAAAATGACGGCTTTTCAAGACAAGTATATACCAACAACAAAAAGGACTTAAAGATTTCTTGTTATATATCAGAAGAGGACAAAGTACGATGCCGATTAGCGAAGCACAGAAGCGCGCAATTTACCGTTACCGCAAGACCGAAAAGGGTCGTGAATATCTTAAAAAGTACAGCAACAGACTGTCGAAACAAATGAAGGAATTATACGACACCGACGAGTGTTACCGAGCGATGAAGATAGTCGATAGTTCACAACGCCAGTACGTCGCTAACGCCGTGTGTTACATTAAATACCTTTATGGGGTTCCGCACTCAAATCGGGGGCGCCCCTCGATCTACTTCTGATCTTGTTTTTTCTCAGCGCGTTTGCCCTGAGAACCCAGCGCGAGCGCAACCGCGCTTAATCGTAATAAATCTTGTTTGTATTATTTTTAGAACCATTGTATGATGGTCGACCCTTTGTTATTTTTCCTATTTGCTTGACCGATCGCTAAAATGCGCCGGTCAAAAAATGACGTCATAGAATAAAATCACTTAAAGAATAAATTTATTTGTATAGAATAAGGAAAGCGCCAACAAAATGCCTCGCGCAGTTAGTATCCAATCCGCTAAGAAGAGAGCGAGTATTCTTTCGAAGCTTGGTTATGCTCTTGGAAATGGGTTTATGAATGAAGAGCAATTTAACGCATTCGGTCACTTTGCCTTCGTCAGACGACCGAGACTAAGCGCACTGAACGACATCGAATACTCAATTGATGATATCATTGCGAGAGGTGAGGCTCAGCAAAACACAGAAGACGAAATTAACCGCTTGGGTCGTATTGATGTTCCACAGGAGTTGGTGAATCAGCGACCAGAGAGAAACACAAAGACACACACGAATCCGTTCAATCGGATGAAAACCGATCTTGGCGAGTTCATTGCGAACTCGCCAGGCGACATGGTCACGCTGCATGTTCGACTTTACAAAGAGGTCGCAGAGGACGAAATCGCGAATTTGCCCGCAAACGCTGTTGTGATTCAAGCGAACGGTTTGTATTACCGGGATCTGAAAAAGACCCGTAGTAATCAACCTCTTGCAATCCAATGTTCGAAAGAAGCGCTGCTTGCAAATCTCGAAAAAATAACGAACACATTCAATTCTTTCCCTGCTCTAACAACTGTCGAAGACATCCATCAATTCATGTTCGAAATCGTCCGCTTCAATCAGGAAAACCAGGACTTCCGATACTTGACGATTGTTCAAGAGGACATTTACGGTGAGATCATCACAATTGAACGAATCATCACCACCGACAACCAAACGTATACGCCGAGACAACAGCAAGCGCTACGCGATACGCAACATGCCCCGATGATCATATCGAAGTATTTGCGCAATGAGACGAACCCAAAAGCCAAAACTTTGGGGGAACTGTTCATTAGGGGTGATAGATTTAAAGTGGGTCGGTGTGTTCCGGATGTGCTTGTGATGCATTTCGCACAGGCGTTTCAGAAAGCGCAAGCGAAAGGCAAGTATAAATCGGTCGATTGGACACACAGTGGAATATTTAAAATGATTCGGGGTCGGGAACCCACAGAGGGGGACGATTGGGGCTTCACCTTTGAGGAAATCGTAGAAAAGGTTCTGACACCATACCGCATCGGAATGGTCACGATCGATAAAGACGATAAGACCGAAATACCCGAACTCACTTTCAAACCGAAAACGAGAAATACACACCTCACGCCATCGGTTGCATACGTGAAAATCGAAAACGGTCACATGTATCTACTAAACGATAACCTGAAATCACTAACTCACTCTTTCAATGGGTCGAAGTCGAATTCTGACACGAATCTTTCGGTGGGGTCGCGATTCAAGATTGTCAAGCAAAGAAAACATCGCGAATTTGCGGCAACTCCTGAGGATATCGTGAAAATCATCAATTCGGAGGAGATGAAGAACCAGAGCAAAATTTCGATCTGTTACAGTGGATACCTCGACGATCTTCTGAAAGAGTTCATTGTTGATGTGAATTACCAGGTGCATGCGGGGATTTCCCCAATGCGCAAGATCACACACATTCATTTCACGTATGGTGAAAAGAGTATTACGATCACACCACCCGGTTCCGACACAGATGTGGAAACCGCTTACGAAGTGAAATTCAAAGACGCAGAGTATCGTGATAAGTTCGAGCGGCTGAATCTGAAAATGTATCTGAGTCTCGTGAACAATGCAAACAAGAGTTCATACAACGATCAGACCATGACAGCCTTCCGCCTTGGGTCACAGACCGCCCTTCGTGGGTTCTTCGACTTAGATACCGAAACCCGGGATGACCTCCATTGGAACGAAAACATTTACGAACACGATGTGTGCAAGGCATACCCCGCAATCATCGCGAAACAGATCGAATTCGTTCCTGTCGTTAGTAAATTCGATTACTTCAAAAAGACGACTGTAACTTCCGCGGATCAGATCGAAAACTACAATTTCTATTACGTGAAGTTGCACTCGAAGTTTTTCAAACCAATGAAGAACCCCGACGGATCGACGTATTTTCTTAACACGTATGATCGTCACAAGCGCATGCTAATTGATTCGGCTTACAATGTCATTCCGGGAATGGTTCTGAAAAAACACTACGATGCTCTGAAAGACGACATTACCATAAAGGGAGTTCTCCGACCATTTAAGTTGGTTCCGAATTTCTCGGGCGATGTGATTCGGCAAATCATGCAAAGTGATCTTGACCCGAACGATAAAAAGCAAATGCTTGTCGCCAATATCGGACAGATTGGGAAACAGAAAAACCACAAAGTAAAGACCACGATCTTCAACAAGAGAGACGATGCGATCGAATTCCAAAAGCAATATGGCGGAGAAGTAAAGCTCTACGTGTTTGGTAAAGATCCAACATCGTATGACCCAACTTGTTACGTCATTAGCGAGGAAGAGATTACGGAACCGTGTATCTACTATGTGAATCAAGTAGCCGAAAGATATCTTACCGATGGGTTCATGCCGTTCCACAACCTGATGTATTCCCTAATGCGCATGAATCTATACGAGAAGTGCGTAGAACTCAGTGCAAAAGGGATTAATCCTGTTGCTGTGAATACCGATTGCGTCTACACTACCTCGTGCGACCCAATCCCCCTCGTTAGTTTCGACCGCCACGCCTACGAAAACATCGGGGGGTTCAGTGTAAAGCATTGCCCCAATTTCATCAAGAAGTATATCGGCAAAGACAAGGTGCTAAACTTGCGGCGTATTCACTACGGCAAATTGGAGCGACAGGACGACTTCGTGAAATTAGAGAAGTTGAACTATTTCACTTTCTCAGCAGTTGATGAATTCGACACACCAGCGATTTGTCTAACTCTTGCGACTCAGAAAAGATGGATTATTCTTGGCGTTGTTCCCGGAGTGGGGAAAACTCACATGATGATGGAGTATTCGAAGCAATTCCAAAATCCACTTTTCATCGTTCCGACAAACAAGCGCATTCGAGACATGAAGTTGAAAGGCATAAAGAATGTCAAAACTATTTACGATGCGCTCCATCTCAAAGTTGACGATTCGAACATGGAAGAGATCGTAGGCGGGAACGCTTCCGGTTTGGCGGACTTTGATGGTATTTTCATTGACGAAATCTGTCAGTTCACAGTCCCCGAGTTGGGGGCGCTCGCCCACATTATGGGGGTTCTGTTCCCCGACAAGGTCTACGTGGCTACCGGCGACCCCTTTCAGAACCCACCGATACAGGAGATGACCGTAAATCAGAAAGAGTATTACGCGTATATTCTTCGGCATCTTTTCGGAAACGAGTTAGTCCTGAAAGTTAACAAGCGCCACAAGACCCAGGAAGATCGCGATACAGTCGAGTGTATACGCCGTGATCTTTTCGAAAACGGTTTGAGTGTTCCCGATGTAATTAATAAATACAAGTTTGAGACGGTGAACGCATTGGGAAAGGATGACCGCGCGATAGTTTACACCAACCGCAAAGCGGCGGAAGTAAATCTACAAATCCACAGGATGAATCACGGGGAAGATGTTCCTATTTACGCGAAAGGCGTGGAAATTGTCGCGAAGCAAAGGATCGTGAAGAATGGCGTAACCATTCACAATGGGTTCAGCTACACGATTAAGGCGTTTAACGACACAGAATTCGTCATCGAGGACATCGCGACGAAGGAGGAAGTGAGGTTAGACCCGCCCGCAATGCGCTATTTCGCGCTCCCTTACGCTTACACTTGTCACGTCATTCAGGGTGATACTATTGTGTGCAAGAATGGGAACGTCGTCATTTACGAAGCGGGCGCACCGTTTGTTTCGAGCGAATGGTTTTACACAGCGGTCACACGAACTACTGAACTAAATCGGGTCAAAATTTACCATGATGGATTCGAGTGGGCAACACATGTCGTTGACAAGCGCAAGTTCAATGAGCGCATTGAACAGTATAAGGAACAGGATAAGAAGGCAAACCGACCATTTGACGAAAACGATTATGTGAATTGGGAGTGGTTCAAAAAACGCTACGGAAAACAATATGGTCATTGCCTTCGTTGCTATGGTGGTATGGATTTCGATCTTAATGTAATCTCGATCGATCGAGTGAATAACGCATTGCCCCATACAACCAAAAATTGTTTCCTGTCTCATATTAGGTGTAACTGTGCTGCTCAGTAATGGACAACGTTCTATCTTACAAGAAGTATCGACAGAAACTTATAAACGAAAATGTAACATTTGACGAAAAAGAATTGAAAAGCGATATTTAAATTCCGAAGTGCATCAGATTTTTAAGAAACCCCGAAAACCCACCACATTTTTAAGAATCGTCGCGAAACCGAATTCATTTCAGGTAGACATTATGTTTTTTAAAGGGTATCAGACAGCAAACAATGGTATTTACAAGATGATCAGTTTCGTTGACATTCTAAGTCGAAAGGCATTCGTGTATCCTTTTAAGAACAACGAAGACATTCCGAATATTCTGAATAAATTCAAACAGGAAGCGGGTATGGTTGCTGCACTCTCAGGTGATAATGAATTCAGTAGCGCGATGTATAGAGATTGGTGTAATGCGAATGGTGTGAGGTTGTATACAGATGTCGCGAAAGAAGAACACATAACCGTAGGAAATAAACTTGGAATCATAGATAGATTTACGCGCACTTTTAAACAGTATCTACGCAAGTCGATGACTTCGAAAGGGACAACGAAATGGATAGATATGGTTCCCGAAGTTCTATCGATTTATAACAATAGCCCCCATAGTTCCTTAAAGAATGATTCGCCGAACGCCGTGTATGCAAACGTAGATAAACAACTTTTTGTGTATCTACGGGATACTGTTCACAACGACAACGTGAAGGCGAATGAAACGAATCCCGTGAAACCGGGCGACACAGTGCGTGTTTTGGAGGGTCGCGTGGGTGCCTTCGACAAAGAGGGCGCCCGTTTTAGTCAAAAGGTCTACAAAGTGGGAAGGTCGGATGGGAACCGGTTCAAGATTTTAGAAGATAACGACGGAGACGAGAAGGAAGTAAAGCGGCGCTTTAAGAAGCAAGAATTACAGAAGGTGAATAAGGAAGAGATCATAAAGATCCCGTCGCAAAAGCGCATTGAACGCGTAAAGAAAACGAATAAGGTGAATCGGTTGGTCGCGAAGGAGGGCGTCAGACCCAATCGAAGTAGGGTCGTGAGGCGTCGGTACAATCTGAGGAGCGGCGTAACGAAGCGGGGGGGATCATAAAAAAATGGTTGCGGGGTGGTTGCGCAACCAAAAAAAATGGTTGCGCGACCTGGTTGCGGTGGTTGCGCGACCTGGTTGCGGTGGTTGCGCAACCAAAAAAAATGGTTGCGCAACCATTTGCTGCACCGAAAACGACGGGGGAAGGGCGAAACCCGACGTAAGATTTATTTTTATTGAAGCGTGTTGTTATCGTGGGAGACACCGCACGAAAAAACGTGAATTGTTACTGTTTATCGTGCGAGATCTATTGTACATTGCCGCTTATCTTGCGGAATCGATTGTACAATAGATCTCCTTACTGTCTATCGTGCGGAATCGTGGGAGAAGCCGCGCATAAAAAGTTGAATTGAATCGATTGAATCGAAGATGAATCGAGTGAATCGAAGATGAATCGAAGATGAATCGATCGTGACACTGAGCCTTACGGTGATTTTCGATTAGATTCGATGCTGTTACGGTAAATCGTAAGAATTCGCGGATTTAATTGTTGGAGACACCGCGCCAAGCTCAGCTGGCAGGGTGCACCTGCCTAAGGCTAGCGCCTTGTGCATGTTCCACCTGGATTGTTTTTGTGTGCACCTGACCTTGCTGTTGTGGGCCAAACAGGAATACAAACCGACCAGGGCTAAGAGGGAGTGAACCCAGGAAACATTCAAGTCCCCAAACACTTGGCGGGGATCCCACTTGGAAGAGCAGAGCCTCTTACAGGGCCTCTGCTGGGCAGGGTGCACCTGCCTAAGGCTAGCGCCTTGTGCATGATCCCCCTGGATTGTTTTTGTGTGCACCTGACCTTGCTATTGTGGGCCTGACGGGAATACAAACCGATCAGGGCTAAGAGGGAGTGAACCCAGGAAACATTCAAGTCCCCAAACACTTGGCGGGGATCCCACTTGGAAGAGCAGAGCCTCTTACAGGGCCTCTGCTGGGCAGGGTGCACCTGCCTAAGGCTAGCGCCTTGTGCATGATCCCCCTGGATTGTTTTTGTGTGCACCTGACCTTGCTATTGTGGGCCTGACGGGAATTCAAACCGATCAGGGCTAAGAGGGAGTGAACCCAGGAAACATTTAAGTCCCCAAACACTCGGTGGAGATCCCACTTGGAAGGGCAGAGCATCTTACAAGAGAGAGAGAGAGAAATGCAGTAGACACATCCACGCCAGCAAGACTGGGTATGACAAAGCCGCAGAGGCCCCGAATGGGACGTGCAAGGCCCGTCAGGGACCCACTAGCGTGGGGAGTGAGTGGAAGCCACGTACAGGACCCTGGGCCACCACCCCCAGGGCGCCAGCAGAATGGAAAGCCAACCTATGTGGACACCCGACGGCGCCACATAGGAAGGGCCTGAATCCCCGTGACGGCCCGCTCCCTGTCGGGCAGCCCGAGGGTATCAGGGTTTGCCCCGGGAAAAGGAAGGACACAAGATCAAATGTCACTCAGGATCAGGGCCTCTGCTGGGCAGGTTGCACCTGCCTACGGCTAGCGCCTTGTGCATGTTCCCCCTGGAAAGGTTTTGTGTGCACCTGACCTTGCTATTGTGGGCCCAACGGGAATTCAAACTGACCAGCGCTAAGAGGGAGTGAACCCAGAAAACATTCAAGTCCCCAAACACCCGGCGGGGATCCCACTTGGAAGGGCAGAGCCTCGTACAGGGCCTTTGCTGGGCAGGGTGCACCAGCCTAAGGCTAGCGCCTTGTGCATGTTCCCCCTGGAATGTTTTTGTGAGCACCTGACCTTGCTTTTGTGGGCCCGACGGGAATTCAAACTGACCAGGGCTAAGAGGGAGTGAACCCAGGAAACATTCAAGTCCCCAAACACTCGGCGGGGATCCCACTTGGAAGGGCAGAGCCTCGTACAGGGCCTCTGCTGGGCAGGGTGCACCTGCCTAAGGCTAGCACCTTGTGCATGTTCCCCCTGGAAAGGTTTTGTGTGCACCTGACCTTGCTTTTGTGGCCCGACGGGAATTCAAACTGACCAGGGCTAAGAGGGAGTGAACCCAGGAAACATTCAAGTCCCCAAACACTTGGCAGGGATCCCACTTGGAAGGGCAGAGCCTCTTACAGGGCCTCTGCTGGGCAGGGTGCACCTGCCTAAGGCTAGCGCCTTGTGCATGTTCCCCCTAGAAAGGTTTTGTGTCTACCTGACTCCCTGTTATGGGCCCAACGGGAATTCAAACTGACCAGCGCTAAGAGGGAGTGAACCCAGGAAACATTCAAGTCCCCAAACACTTGGCGGGGATCCCACTTGGAAGGGCAGAGCCTCTTACAGGGCCTCTGCTGGGCAGGGTGCACCTGCCTACAGCTAGCGCCTTGTGCATGTTCCCCCTGGAAAGGTTTTGTGTGCACCTGACCTTGCTATTGTGGGCCCAACGGGAATTCAAACTGACCAGCGCTAAGAGGGAGTGAACCCAGAAAACATTCAAGTCCCCAAACACTCGGCGGGGATCCCACTTGGAAGGGCAGAGCCTCGTACAGGGCCTCTGCTGGGCAGGGTGCACCAGCCTTAGGCTAGCGCCTTGTGCATGTTCCCCCTGGAAAGGTTTTGTGTGCACCGGTCCTTGCTTTTGTGGGCCAGACGGGAATTCAAACTGACCAGCGCTAAGAGGGAGTGAACCCAGGAAACATTCAAATCCCCAAACACTTGGTGGGGATTTTACTTGGAAGGGCAGAGCCTCGTACCGGGCCTCTGCTGGGCAGGGTGCACCTGCCTAAGGCTAGCACCTTGTGCATGTTCCCCCTGGAAAGGTTTTGTGTGCACCTGACCTTGCTTTTGTGGCCAGACGGGAATTCAAACTGACCAGGGCGAAGAGGGAGTGAACCCAGGAAACATTCAAGTCCCCAAACGCTCGGCGGGGGTCCCACTTGGAAGGGCAGAGCCTCTTACAGGGCCTCTGCTGGGCAGGGTGCACCTGCCTAAGGCTAGCGCCTTGTGCACGTTCCACCTGGATTGTTTTTGTGTGCACCTGACCTTGCTGTTGTGGGCCAAACAGGAATACAAACCGACCAGGGCTAAGAGGGAGTGAACCCAGGAAACATTCAAGTCCCCAAACACTTGGCGGGGATCCCACTTGGAAGAGCAGAGCCTCTTACAGGGCCTCTGCTGGGCAGGGTGCACCTGCCTAGGCTAGCGCCTTGTGCATGTTCCCCCTGGATTGTTTTGTGTGCACCTGACCTTGCTATTGTGGGCCTGACGGGAATTCAAACCGACCAGGGCTAAGAGGGAGTGAACCCAGGAAACATTCAAGTCCCCAAACACTCGGTGGAGATCCCACTTGGATGGGCAGAGCCTCGCACAGGTCCTCTGCTGGGCAGGGTGCACCTGCCTACGGCTAGCGCCTTGTGCATGTTCCCCAAGGCTAGCGCCTTGTGCATATTCACCCAGAGAGATTTGGGGTGCATCTTTCTTCTATTTTCTGGCAGATGAGAAACCAGGGGCCTATGACTGAGTGACTTGCTGGTGGGTGGGTCATCTGCCTAAGGCTAGTGCCTTGTGCATATTCCCCCAGAGAGATTTGGGGTGCATGTTTCTTCTATTTTGTGGCAGATCGGAAACCTGCGGAGTTGGACTGAGTGACTTGCTGGTGGGGGGTCCTCTGCCTAAGGCTAGCGCCTTGTGCATATTCCCCCAGAGGGATTTGGGGTACATCTTTCTTCTAATTTGTTGCGGATCGGAAACCTGGGGCCTTCGACTGAGTGACTTTCTGGTGGGTGGGTCATCTGCCTAAGACTAGCGCCTTGTGCATATTCCCCCAGAGAGATTTGGGGTGCATCTTTCTTCTATTTTCTGGCAGATGAGAAACCAGGGGCCTATGACTGAGTGACTTGCTTTTGGGAGGGTCATCTGCCTAAGGCTAGCGCCTTGTGCATATTCCCCCAGAGAGATTTGAAGTGCATCTTTCTTCTATTTTGTGGCAGATCGGAAACCTGGGGCCTTTGACTGAGTGTCTTGCTTTTGGGAGGGTCATCTGCCCAAGGCTAGCGCCTTGTGCATATTCCCCCAGAGAGATTTGGGGTGCATCTTTCTTCTATTTTCTGGCAGATGAGAAACCAGGGGCCTATGACTGAGTGACTGGCTGGTGGGTGGGTCATCTGCCTAAGGCTAGCGCCTTGTGCATATTCCCCCAGAGAGATTTGGGTGCATCTTTCTTCTCTTTTTGGCAGATCGGAAACCTGGGGCCTTCGACTGAGTGACTTGCTGGTGGGTGGGTCATCTGCCTACGGCTAGTGCCTTGTGCATATTCCCCCAGAGAGATTTGGGGTGCATGTTTCTTCTATTTTGTGGCAGATCGGAAACCTGCGGAGTTGGACTGAGTGACTTGCTGGTGGGGAGTCCTCTGCCTAAGGCTAGCGCCTTGTGCATATTCCCCCAGAGGAATTTGGGGTACATCTTTCTTCTAATTTGTTGCGGATCGGAAACCTGGGGCCTACGACTGAGTGATATGCTGGTGGGAGGGTCATCTGCCTAAGGCTAGTGCCTTGTGCATATTCCCCCAGAGAGATTTGGGGTGCATGTTTCTTCTATTTTGTGGCAGATCGGAAACCTGCGGAGTTGGACTGAGTGACTTGCTGGTGGGGGGTCCTCTGCCTAAGGCTAGCGCCTTGTGCATATTCCCCCAGAGGGATTTGGGGTACATCTTTCTTCTAATTTGTTGCGGATCGGAAACCTGGGGCCTTCGACTGAGTGACTTTCTGGTGGGTGGGTCATCTGCCTAAGACTAGCGCCTTGTGCATATTCCCCCAGAGAGATTTGGGGTGCATCTTTCTTCTATTTTCTGGCAGATGAGAAACCAGGGGCCTATGACTGAGTGACTTGCTTTTGGGAGGGTCATCTGCCTAAGGCTAGCGCCTTGTGCATATTCCCCCAGAGAGATTTGAAGTGCATCTTTCTTCTATTTTGTGGCAGATCGGAAACCTGGGGCCTTTGACTGAGTGTCTTGCTTTTGGGAGGGTCATCTGCCCAAGGCTAGCGCCTTGTGCATATTCCCCCAGAGAGATTTGGGGTGCATCTTTCTTCTATTTTCTGGCAGATGAGAAACCAGGGGCCTATGACTGAGTGACTGGCTGGTGGGTGGGTCATCTGCCTAAGGCTAGCGCCTTGTGCATCTTCCCCAGAGAGATTTGGGGTGCATCTTTCTTCTCTTTTTGGCAGATCGGAAACCTGGGGCCTTCGACTGAGTGACTTGCTGGTGGGTGGGTCATCTGCCTACGGCTAGTGCCTTGTGCATATTCCCCAGAGAGATTTGGGGTGCATGTTTCTTCTATTTTGTGGCAGATCGGAAACCTGCGGAGTTGGACTGAGTGACTTGCTGGTGGGGAGTCCTCTGCCTAAGGCTAGCGCCTTGTGCATATTCCCCCAGAGGGATTTGGGGTACATCTTTCTTCTATTTTGTTGCGGATCGGAAACCTGGGGCCTTCGACTGAGTGACTTTCTGGTGGGTGGGTCATCTGCCTAAGACTAGCGCCTTGTGCATATTCCCCCAGAGAGATTTGGGGTGCATCTTTCTGAAACCTGGGGCCTCTGACTGAGTGACTTGCTTTGGGAGGGTCATCTGCCTAAGGCTAGCGCCTTGTGCATATTCCCCCAGAGAGATTTGAAGTGCATCTTTCTTCTATTTTGTGGCAGATCGGAAACCTGGGGCCTTTGACTGAGTGTCTTGCTTTTGGGAGGGTCATCTGCCCAAGGCTAGCGCCTTGTGCATATTCCCCCAGAGAGATTTGGGGTGCATCTTTCTTCTATTTTCTGGCAGATGAGAAACCAGGGGCCTATGACTGAGTGACTTGCTGGTGGGTGGGTCATCTGCCTAAGGCTAGCGCCTTGTGCATCTTCCCCCAGAGAGATTTGGGGTGCATCTTTCTTCTCTTTTTGGCAGATCGGAAACCTGGGGCCTTCGACTGAGTGACTTGCTGGTGGGTGGGTCATCTGCCTACGGCTAGCGCCTTGTGCATATTCCCCCAGAGAGATTTGGGGTGCATGTTTCTTCTATTTTGTGGCAGATCGGAAACCTGCGGAGTTGGACTGAGTGACTTGCTGGTGGGGAGTCCTCTGCCTAAGGCTAGCGCCTTGTGCATATTCCCCCAGAGGGATTTGGGGTACATCTTTCTTCTATTTTGTTGCGGATCGGAAACCTGGGGCCTTCGACTGAGTGACTTTCTGGTGGGTGGGTCATCTGCCTAAGACTAGCGCCTTGTGCATATTCCCCCAGAGAGATTTGGGGTGCATCTTTCTGAAACCTGGGGCCTCTGACTGAGTGACTTGCTTTTGGGAGGGTCATCTGCCTAAGGCTAGCGCCTTTTGCATATTCCCCCAGAGAGATTTGGGGTGCATCTTTCTTCTATTTTTGGCAGATTGGAAACCTGGGGCCTTTGACTGAGTGTCTTGCTTTTGGGAGGGTCATCTGCCTAAGGCTAGCGCCTTGTGCATATTCCCCCAGAGAGATTTGAAGTGTATCCTTCTTCTATTTTGTGGCAGATCGGAAACCTGGGGCCTTTGACTGAGTGTCGTGCTTTTGGGAGGGTCATCTGCCCAAGGCTAGCGCCTTGTGCATATTCCCCCAGAGAGATTTGGGGTGCATCTTTCTTCTATTTTCTGGCAGATGAGAAACCAGGGGCCTATGACTGAGTGACTTGCTGGTGGGTGGGTCATCTGCCTAAGGCTAGCGCCTTGTGCATGTTCCCCCAGAGAGATTTGGGGTGCATCTTTCTTCTCTTTTTGGCAGATCGGAAACCTGGGGCCGTCGACTGAGTGACTTGCTGGTGGGTGGGTCATCTGCCTACGGCTAGCGCCTTGTGCATATTCCCCCAGAGAGATTTGGGGTGCATGTTTCTTCTATTTTGTGGCAGATCGGAAACCTGCGGAGTTGGACTGAGTGACTTGCTGGTGGTTGGGTCCTCTGCCTACGGCTAGCGCCTTGTGCATATTCCCCCAGAGAGATTTGGGGCGCATCCTTCTTCTATTTTGTGGCAGATCGGAAACCTGGGGCCTTTGACTGAGTGTCTTGCTTCTGGGAGGGTCATCTGCCCAAGGCTAGCGCCTTTTGCATATTCCCCCAGAGAGATTTGGGGTGCATCTTTCTTCTATTTTCTGGCAGATGAGAAAGCAGGGGCCTATGACTGAGTGACTTGCTGGTGGGTGGGTCATCTGCCTAAGGCTAGCGCCTTGTGCATCGTCCCCCAGAGAAATTTGGGGTGCATCTTTCTTCTCTTTTTGGCGGATCGGAAACCTGGGGCCTTTGACTGAGTGACTTGCTGGTGGGTGGGTCATCTGCCTACGGCTAGCGCCTTGTGCATATTCCCCCAGAGAGATTTGGGGTGCATGTTGCTTCTATTTTGTGGCAGATTGGAAACCTGTGGAGTTGGACTGAGTGACTTGCTGGTTGGTGGGTCCTCTGCCTAAGGCTAGCGCCTTGTGCATATTCCCCCAGAGGGATTTGGGGTACATATTTCTTCTATTTTGTTGCGGATCAGAAACCTGGGGCCTTGGACTGAGTGACTTTCTGGTGGGTGGGTCATCTGCCTAAGGCTAGCGCCTTGTGCATATTCCCCCAGAGAGATTTGGGGTGCATCTTTCTTCTTTTTTGTTGCAGATCGGAAACCTGGGGCCTTCGACTGAGTGACTTGCTTTTGGGAGGGTCATCTTCCTAAGGCTAGCGCCTTGTGCATATTCCCCCAGAGAGATTTGGAGTGCATTTTTCTTCTATTTTGTGGCAGATCGGAAACCTGGGGCCTTTGACTGAGTGACTTGCTGGTGGGTGGGTCATCTGCCTAAGGCTAGCGCCTTGTGCATATTCCCCCAGAGAGATTTGGGGTGCATCCTTCTTTTATTTTGTGGCGGATGAGAAACCTGGGGCCTTTGACTGAGTGACTTGCTGGTGGGTGGGTCATCTGCCTAAGGCTATTGCCTTGTGCATATCCCCCCAGAGAGATTTGAAGCGCACAGATGGGAAACCTGGGGCCTTTGACTGATTGACTTGCTGGTGGGTGGGTCATCTGCCTAAGGCTAGCGCCTTGTGCATATTCCCCCAGAGAGATTTGGGGTGCATGTTTCTTCTATTTTGTGGCAGATCGGAAACCTGGGGCCTTCGACTGAGTGACTTGCTGGTGGGTGGGTCATCTGCCTAAGGCTAGCGCCTTGTGCATCGTCCCCCAGAGAAATTTGAGGTGCATCTTTCTTCTCTTTTTGGCAGATCGGAAACCTGGGGCCTTCGATTTGGGGTGCATCTTTCTTCTTTTTGTCACAGATCAGAAACCTGCGGCCTTCGACTGAGTGATTTGCCAGTGGGTAGGCCATCTTCCTAAGGGTAGCGCCTTGTGCATATTCCCCCAGAGAGATTTGGGGTGCATCTTTCTTCTATTTTCTGGCAGATGAGAAAGCAGGGGCCTATGACTGAGTGACTTGCTGGTGGGTGGGTTCATCTTCCTAAGGCTAGCGCCTTGTGCATATTCCCCCAGAGAAATTTGGGGTGCATCTCTCTTTTCTTTTTGGCAGATTGGAAACCTGGGGCCTTTGACTGAGTGACTTGCTGGTGGGTGGGTCATCTGCCTAAGGCTAGCGCCTTGTGCATATTCCCCCAGAGAGATTTGGGGTGCATCTTTCTTCTATTTTGTGGCAGATTGGAAACCTGGGGCCTTTGACTGAGTGACTTGCTGGTGGGTGGGTCATCTTCCTAAGGCTAGCGCCTTGTGCATATTCCCCCAGAGAGATTTGGGGTGCATCTTTCTTCTTTTTGTTGCAGATCGGAAACCTGGGGCCTTCGACTGAGTGACTTGCTTTTGGGAGGGTCATCTTCCTAAGGCTAGCGCCTTGTGCATATTCCCCCAGAGAGATTTGGAGTGCATCCATCTTCTATTTTCTGGCAGATGAGAAACCAGGGGCCTATAACTGAGTGACTTGCTGGTGGGTGGGTCATCTGCCTAAGGCTAGCGCCTTGTGCATATTCCCCCAGAGAGATTTGGGGTGCATCCTTCTTTTATTTTGTGGCGGATCAGAAACCTGGGGCCTTTGACTGAGTGACTTGCTGGTGGGTGGGTCATCTGCCTAAGGCTATTGCCTTGTGCATATCCCCCAGAGAGATTTGAAGCGCACAGATGGGAAACCTGGGGCCTTTGACTGATTGACTTGCTGGTGGGTGGGTCATCTGCCTAAGGCTAGCGCCTTGTGCATATTCCCCCAGAGAGATTTGGGGTGCATCTTTCTTGTATTTTCTGGCGACTTGCTAGCGCCTTGTGCATATTCCCCCAGAGAGATTTGGGGTGCATCTTTCTTCTTTTTTGTTGCAGATCGGAAACCTGGGGCCTTCGACTGAGTGACTTGCTTTTGGGAGGGTAATCTTCCTAAGGCTAGCGCCTTGTGCATATTCCCCCAGAGAGATTTGGAGCGCATCCATCTTCTATTTTCTGGCAGATGAGAAACCAGGGGCCTATGACTGAGTGACTTGCTGGTGGTGGGTCATCTGCCTAAGGCTAGCGCCTTGTGCATATTCCCCCAGAGAGATTTGGGGTGCATCCTTCTGTTATTTTGTGGCGGATCAGAAACCTGGGCCTTTGACTGAGTGACTTGCTGGTGGGTGGGTCATCTGCCTAAGGCTATTGCCTTGTGCATATCCCTCCAGAGAGATTTGAAGCGCACAGATGGGAAACCTGGGGCCTTTGACTGATTGACTTGCTGGTGGGTGGGTCATCTGCCTAAGGCTAGCGCCTTGTGCATATTCCCCAGAGAGATTTGGGGTGCATCTTTCTTGTATTTCTGGCGACTTGCTAGCGCCTTGTGCATATTCCCCAGAGAGATTTGGGGTGCATCTTTCTTCTTTTTTGTTGCAGATCGGAAACCTGGGGCCTTTGACTGAGTGTCGTGCTTTGGGTGGGTCATCTGCCTAAGGCTAGCGCCTTGTGCATATTCCCCCAGAGAGATTTGGGGTGCATCTTTCTTCTATTTTCTGGCAGATGAGAAACCAGGGGCCTATGACTGAGTGACTTGCTGGTGGGTGGGTCATCTGCCTAAGGCTAGCGCCTTGTGCATATTCCCCCAGAGAGATTTGGGGTGCATCCTTCTTTTATTTTGTGGCGGATCAGAAACCTGGGGCCTTTGACTGAGTGACTTGCTGGTGGGTGGGTCATCTGCCTAAGGCTATTGCCTTGTGCATATCCCCCAGAGAGATTTGAAGCGCACAGATGGGAAACCTGGGGCCTTTGACTGATTGACTTGCTGGTGGGTGGGTCATCTGCCTAAGGCTAGCGCCTTGTGCATGTTCCCCCAGAGAGATTTGGGGTGCATGTTTCTTCTCTTTTTGGCAGATCGGAAACCTGGGGCCTTCGACTGAGTGACTTGCTGGTGGGTGGGTCATCTGCCTACGGCTAGCGCCTTGTGCATATTCCCCCAGAGAGATTTGGGGTGCATGTTTCTTCTATTTTGTGGCAGATCGGAAACCTGCGGAGTTGGACTGAGTGACTTGCTGGTGGGTGGGTCATCTGCCTAAGGCTAGCGCCTTGTGCATATTCCCCCAGAGGGATTTGGGGTACATCTTTCTTCTATTTTGTTGCGGATCGGAAACCTGGGGCCTCCGATTTGGGGTGCATCTTTCTTCTATTTTGTGGCAGATCAGAAACCTGCGGCCTTGGACTGAGTGATTTGCCAGTGGGTAGGCCATCTGCCTAAGGCTAGCGCCTTGTGCATATTCCCCCAGAGAGATTTGGGGTGCATCTTTCTTGTATTTTCTGGCGACTTGCTAGCGCCTTGTGCATATTCCCCCAGAGAGATTTGGGGTGCATCTTTCTTCTTTTTTGTCACAGATCAGAAACCTGCGGCCTTCGACTGATTGACTTGCTGGTGGGTGGGTTCATCTTCCTAAGGCTACCGCCTTGTGCATATTCCCCTGGAGAGATTTGAGAAGCATCCACCTTCTTTTTTTTGACAGATCAGAAACCTGGGGCCTCCAACTGAGTGATTTGCCAGTGGGTAGGCCATCTGCCTAAGGCTAGCGCCTTGTGCATATTCCCTCAGAGAGATTTCGGATGCATC
>QPMI01000279.1:0-66566 GCA_004431415.1 Cyanophora paradoxa | reverse complement strand
AGCAGATGAAGCACGTACGCGTGATTGGTACGCGGACATCAAGCCTAGACGTTGCAAGGGGGGGTACCCCCTCCCTTGCTCCCCTGGTGAGTTGGTGCGGCGTACTTTCTGTGTTAACATTTTTTGTAAGATGCGATTCTTTGCATGCGCTCTCGTATAGGTGTGATCGCATCGTAGCCGCTGCGAGCGGCGGAAAAAAATGCAGAGGCGGGGCTGCGCAAACATGTCGAGGTCGCGCCTCACCTGCTATTGCTATATGCGCCGGACCACGTGCTCCTGATTGCTCTCGATGCGCTCTACAAACTTTGTCATACATGCCCGGGCTCAAGAAGCGGCGTGCGGCGCGCTAGACCGCCTCAAGTACCTGCTGTACCGGCGCCGCTCCTGAGAGTTGGAGGCGCATCGAGACTCGAGCAGGGGGAATGGAGGCGATATCGTGTTGCAGTACCCGTGCTTTAAGCCGGCAAGCTAGCCGACAGAGCTGCCATCCGGGCGGCAAATGCACTCGGCCGGATCCGGACGAGAGTGCGAGAGTGCAGGAAGAAGGCGCCCGCGACGCCCGCGAGTGCCCGCGCCCGCCGTCCGCAGCTGCAGATCCGAGCTCCGCGAATGCGATCTCTTCAAACATGCCACACTCTTGCCAGATGGAAGGCCTAGGTGAGCTCGCGCGCCTCCCGGCAATCCGAGCTGGGAATGCACACTCGAGCTCGCCGACGGCTCTGACAAGGCCGCTCGGTGCAGATCTTGCCATGTCGTTGAGCAACTCGTCTTGCGCATCTTCTAGATCCCATCCGGAAGGCGAGCTCGCGCGCTATCGGGCGTGCGCCGTCGTCGACTCCAGGTTCGCTCCGCCGCTGCTGCTGCGCACCTGACCCGCCCCGCTGGGCCCGGCGGCCAGGCCCCGCCCCGCACGCCCTCTGTCCGGGGCGAGCTGACGCCTCGGTTCGAATTCTGCGCATGCGCAGGCTATAGCTATGCGCGGGCCCGGCGCCACCCGCCGCTCCGCCCGCTTCCTAGCCCGCCGCCCTGCCGGCTGCTTCAGCTTCGTCGACTCCAGGTTCGCCCCGCTGCTGCTGCTGCGCACCTGACCCGCCCCGCTGGGCCCGGCGGCCAGGCCCCGCCCCCGCACGCCCGCTGTCCGGGCGAGCTGACGCCTCGGTTCGAATTCTGCGCATGCGCAGGCTATAGCTATGCGCGGGCCCGGCGCCACCGCCGCTCCGCCCGCTTCCTAGCCGCCGCCCTGCCGGCTGCTTCAGCTTCGTCGACTCCAGGTTCGCCCCGCTGCTGCTGCTGCGCACCTGACCCGCCCCGCTGGGCCGGCGGCCAGGCCCCGCCCCCGCACGCCCGCTGTCCGGGCGAGCTGACGCCTCGGTTCGAATTCTGCGCATGCGCAGGCTATAGCTATGCGCGGGGCCGGCGCCACCCGCCGCTCCGCCCGCTTCCTAGCCGCCGCCCTGCCGGCTGCTTCAGCTTCGTCGACTCCAGGTTCGCCCCGCTGCTGCTGCTGCGCACCTGACCCGCCCCCGCTGGGCCCGGCGGCCAGGCCCGCCCCCGCACGCCCGCTGTCCGGGCGAGCTGACGCCTCGGTTCGAATTCTGCGCATGCGCAGGCTATAGCTATGCGCGGGCCCGGCGCCACCTGCCGCTCCGCCCGCTTCCTAGCCCGCCGCCCTGCCGGCTGCTTCAGCTTCGTCGACTCCAGGTTCGCCCCGCTGCTGCTGCTGCGCACCTGACCCGCCCCGCTGGGCCCGCGGCCAGCCCCGCCCCCGCACGCCCGCTGTCCGGGGCAACTGACGCCTCGCTCCTTGCGCATGCGCAGGCTATGCGCGGGGCCCGGCCACCTCCCGCTCCGCCCGCTTTCCCGCCCGCCGCCGCCCTCCCTGCCCGCCCGCTGGTGCCCGGCCTTCGCCTGCGTCGCCACCCCACCCATCCGCCTCGCCACCCCACCCGCCAGCCTCGCCACAACGCCCGCCCGCCCGGCCCGGCCGCCAGCCTTGCTTCTCTGCCCCCCACTCGCCCCCCCCCCCCCCCTACCCCTCCCCCTTTCCAAGTACCCTGCAATGTGTACAAGTACCCCCCCTTGCACCTCCGCGCGCGGCCCGCACTTGCTGCACTTGCACAGGGCCGGGCGCGGTCTGCTAGTGTATACGTACTCGACGTCGACGCGCATCATGGCATTTAATTCCGAGGCCGAAGTTCCGAAAAAGAGAAGTTCTGGATATAGATGCTGCTCTTCAAAAGAAAAGTTCCACTCAGAGAGTAATACAATGATAGAACAATAATATCGAGTATATGTCCCAGTTAACGATGCGGTCGGCATGGCTATAGCAGGCCGGCGCGTCTGCTCGAGCTCCCTGCGGCGCGTCCAGAGGAGAGCCACGTGACGATGAATCACGCGGCGGGGCGGCGGGCGGCGGGGTCGGCGTCGGGCTCCTCGGAGCGGGCGCCGGTGCCGGCGCCGGGGCTGAAGAGGGAGGCGAAGCTCCAGCCGAAGAGGGGGCCCGGGGAGCCGCCGTCCAAGGCCAGCGGGCCCCGCGAGTCCGCCCCCGAAGGCGGCGTCCTCGCGGCGGCGACGGCCGCCCGGCTCGTCTCGAGGGCGGCGCGGGCGGCGGCCACGCGGCGGCAGTCGGGGGGAAGAAGGCGTCGAAGAGGCCGTAGATCTGGATGCACTCCTCGAAGGCCTGTGCGCGCGAGCCGGGCGTGAGGGAGGGCGGGGCCACGGCGGGGGCGGGGCGGGGGCGGGCGGGCCTCGAGGGCGCGGGCGTGGTCGCCGGTGGCGGCGGAGAGGTCGCCGAGGGCGAAGAGCAGGTGCGCCGAGTGGGGCGACTCCTCCCAGAACCCAGCATCTGCGCCCCCGCCCCGCCCCGCCTCGCCCAGCGTCCTACCAGGGCGCCCGGGGGGGGGGGGGGGGGGGGGGGGGGGGGCGGACCCGGTAGAGGGCGGCGAGGACGCGGATGACGCGCACGAGGGTCGTCGGCTTCCAGCTCCGCCACCAGTACCTGGCCCCCGCCCCCGGCTCGGCGGCCCCTCCCGAGGCAGAGGGGCGGCGGGCCGCTCGCCTCATGACGTTCACCCAGTCGTCGGCGGCGTGGTGGTACATGCGGAAGCGCCGCTCGAAGGCGAGGTGCGCCCGCAGCAGTCCCACCGCCCGCACGATGTTCACTGCCGCCCCGGCGCTCGTTGCCGGGCGGGGGAGGCGGGGCGGGGCGGGGCGGGGCGGACGGTTCTTGACGCAGTGGACGATCTGGTCGTAGTGGAGGATGGCGAAGGAGGCGGCGCAGTGGATGGCGCGGGGCGGGGGCTCGCAGAAGACGAGCGCTTCGAGCTCCTCGTACTGCTTGTCCGCCCCCCGCTGGCCTTGCGCCCGGGCCAGGTGCGCCAGCTGGTGCCGCATCACCACCTCGCTCAGCCTGTCCCGCATCTCCCCGCCCGCGTACCCTGCCGCCCCGCCTCTCGGCCCCGGCGCGCCGCGGCGGCGGGGCGGGGCGGGGCGGGGCGCGGGGGCACAGTAGAGGGCGAGGGAGACGTGCCGCGTGACTACCTCGTACCGGTCCCCGTTCGCCGCCGACCTGCCCCGCTCCGCTCGGCCCCGGGGAGGAGGGGGGAGGGGGAGGGGCGGACAGGCGCATGAGGGTCTGCATGGTGGCGCGCAGGAGCTCGACCTCGGCGCGGGAGGGGACGCGGCCGGTCCGGCGGAGGGCCTCCCAGGCCTCGAGGAGGCGGTGGAGGAGGGCGTCGTCGAAGGTGTGGCGCACGAGGGCCATCGCGAAGCCCGTCGCCGCCGCGGCGCGGGCCGCCGCCTCGGGCTCCCCGAGCAGCGCCGTCGCCTCCAGCAGCAGCGAGGCCAGCGCGTCGATCGAGTCGGCGTCGAGCAGCCAGAGGTCCATCTGCGCCCCGCTCGGCCCCCGCGGGGCGCGCCGCGCCGGGGCGGGCCGGGCCGGGGCGCACGGCGCTGCGGGAGATGGAGGCGCCGCACTCGAGGAAGGCCGTCGCCTGCCGCGCGCACGCCTCCAGCTCCCCCCTGCGCCCCGCCACTCACCCCGCCCCCCGCCGCCCCGCCCCCCCGGCGGCCGCGCACGGCTCCATGGCGCTCGGCGGCCTGCGCGCGCCGGCGTAAGAGTGGGCGGGCAGGTGCGCGTGGCGGAGCCCGCACCGCGCGAGGACGGCCCGGAGGAGGGTCGTCACGACGGCCCGCGGGCCGGCGTCGGAGCGCCGGGAGGCCCGCACCGTCTGCCGTGGGGTGAGGCCTGGGAATGGGGGGCCCCCGAGGGCGGGCTGGGCGCCTGCAGCATGTCCTTGAACTCGATGCCGCCCATCTCGTCCTGCACGATCCCCGTCGCCAGCACCCGCACGTCCGCCCTGCCGCCCGCCTCAACGCGCCCCGCTCCCCCATAACACGGCCCGCCGGAGGGCGCACATCGCGTCGCGCAGCCGGTCGGCCGCCTCGGGGGTCCCCGCCGCCGCCGCCTCGGCGTGAAGCTGCGCCGCCGGTTGGCGGGGGGAGGGGCGGGGCGGGGCGGGCGAACCCTGCGGAGGAGCTCCTCGAGGGAGACGACCTGGGCGGGGGCGAGGAGGCAGGGGAAGCGGGGCGCCTCCCCGAGCAGCGGCACCGCCGGCGAGACGATCAGGTCGTGCGCCAGCGGAACCCTGCACCCCGCCCCGCTCGCGCCCGCTCGCCCCGCCACCCTCCGGCCCCGCCCAGCCGAGCGCCGCGCACCGCCTGTGAATCTCAATGAGGTCCATGTAGACGTCGGGCGCCCTGCGGGGGCGCGCCTCAGCTCCAACGCGACATGCGCGGCGCGGTGCGGCGGGTCTGGCGATGACGCACCCCGCGGAGGCATCGTCCCCCTCCGGCTCGCCCTTGACCTGCCGAGGACGTCGGGCGGGAGGGCGGGGGGCGGAGCGGGCGGGGCGGGCGCCTCGGCGCGGGCATGGCCGAAGCTGCCGAGGCGCGCGACGATCGCCTCAAGCTTCCCCGAGTACGCGTCCAGCGACGCCGAGTACTCTGCCCCCGCACACGCCCTCGGCGGGGGGCGAGGGGGGGGAGCGGGGAGCCCGTCGGGGGGCACCTTTGAGCGAGGAGACCTGCTCGCTTGTCGCCGTCGCCGGCGGCGCGGGGGCCGCCACCAGCGCCGTCGCCGCGAGCGCGAGGCGCGAGAAGCGCTCCTCCAGGCCCTCCGGCCGCGGCGCCTCCGCCGGCGGCGCCGGCGCCGGCCCCGGCCCCGGCGGCAGCGGCTCGGGCGCGGCGGCCTCGGGGCGCCTGCGGGAGGGCGCACCGCGGCCCTCCTCGGCCCCTTCCTCCTGCGCCCGCTTGCTCGCCGGCGGCGCCGCCCGGCCCTGCCCGCCCTGCCGCGCCGGCGGCGGCTGGGCGACCGGCGCTTGCGGCCCTGGGTGGAAGAAGCCGACGGGGTGCGTGTACTGGGCGGCGGACTGCTGGATCAAGGCGACGTGCTCAGGGGAGAGAAGGAAGGGGCCCGCGGAGGGAGCGCCCTGCCCGGTGGCCAAGGCGGGGGCGGAGGAGGGCCCCGGGGCGGGGCCGGGGGCGGCCTCGGAGGCCTCCCCGCCGATCGGCTCCTGAACGAAGGCGCGCCGTGCCTTGACCTTGGCCACGACATAGAGCTTGAACGGCGCGAAGACGTCGGGGGCGGGGGGCGCAGGCGGTAGCCCTGCGTCCCCCGGGGTGCGCCAGTGGACGCGCAGCCAGAACTTCATCATACGGCGTCTGCAGAGGCGGTTCAGAGGGGCGCGCGGGTGAGCGAGAGGGCGAGGCTCTGCGCGCCGCGACGAGTGGTGGCTCGAGATGGCGACTCCAAAGTCGCTAGTCTCGCCGCCCGGGCCCACCCGCAGCTCTATCGACGGCTTCGCCGCCGCCCGCAGACCCGCGTCGTCGTCCTTCTGCGCCCGCCCCGCCCAGGTGTCGGCGCCCCGCCGGCGGCCACCCGCGTCCCCGCCGCCAGCGCACAGCGTCCTTGGGGCGGCTCGCGTAGTCGATGAGGAGGCGGCTCTCCCCAAGGATCGGCGCGCCGGTCAGCGACTGCACCATGGACACGCAGATGACGCCGCCCGCAAACTGGGGCGGAAGAACCCGCGGCTCGAGGACCAGCCTGCGGAGCAGCGCCTGGACTTTAGCCCGCGCTCACGCGCCTTCGCCGGACGATCGCGTAGCGGACCTGTGTCTCCTGAACAGCTGCAGCTCGAAGGTGCAGCACGCACGCTCGCCAGGCTCTGGCTCCCCTTGCACCTCCCTCCACTGAGGGTGGGTGCCTTCCTTGTCGGCTGCGTGCGCTCGTCAAGAAACCGGGGGTTCAGGTTTTCGGAATACGAAACGCACGCTGATAGCGCAGGATTTTGCAGGCGACCCAAGCATGCTGCTGATCGTACATGACACACGTGGCGACAACTATGCGCGAGCGCGTATTCTAGCGATCTTACGAGCGTGCACTGCTGTCATCTACGCGACGAGATTGGGTGCTGCTGGGTCCAACCGATAGTTGTGGAACTTGAACGTGTCACTCCAACCCCTCAGGGCCTGCGCATAGCCTGCACAGGGGTTGTGATTAGAGAGCTGCGATTACGATTACGATCACTAGTAGCTCAGTAATTTTTATAAGAGTTCACATGAGCTCGAGCTCGAGCTGGGGCGCGCGATTACGATCTGCGATTACGATTACGATCACTAGTAGCTCAGTAAGAGTTCCGACCTCGGGCGCAGCGCTCGATGGTGCAACGATAACCGACCTCGGGCGCAGCTGTGCACGCTCCGCTGTGCGCCTCTGGGGTGCGGGGCACTGCGGGCCGATTCGAGCAAGATGTCGATCTATGGATCGAGAGAGCTCGATTGAGGGAGAGGGAGCAAGCCAAGATTCGAACCCGCGAGTCAAGGAAATCGACGGGGCCGCGGAAGGGGTATCGATTGTCGAGACCTAGCGCTGCTGGAATATGGAGGGCGCCGCCGGCGCGGAACTGAACTGGGTGCAGTGCGATGGCTGCGGGAAGTGCGCCATGCTCCCGCGCTCCCCGATCGATGCGCCGCTCAGCTTCTCCCGGCCAGATGGCGGAGGCTGCCGTCGGACGTGGAGCCAAGCTCGCTACCAGACACTTGGAAATGCTCGGACACCTGGTGAGCGCGGTCGCGCTCCGGTTCCGCCGCTGCTGCGCTTGCTTAGGCCGCGCAGGTGGGACGAGGCGCTCGCTGCAGTCGCGTGCAACGCGCCCGAGGAGGAGTGGCAGGCCGCGCCTGCGCCGGCCGCTCCCCCGCCCGATGACGACGACGACCGGCCCCTTACGAAGCGGAAGCGAGGGAGGGCCCCGAAGCCGAAGGCGCGCCGCCGCGCTCACACGGCGCCGCGAAGCCGCCGTTGATGCCGCCCGCAGCGCCCGAGCGGAAGCGCGAAGTCGCAGGGCAGCTCCGCATCGGACGCGTTGGTACGCATGGCCCGCCGCAGCCGGGGGCGCCTGCCGGCGAGCGGCGCGGGCGCAGGCGTGCCAGGCGTGCGAGGGGATCAACGAAACGGAGTCGTTCGTATGCTGCGGGGCCTGCGGCGCCGCCTGGCACTGCTACTGCCTCGTCCCGCCGCTCTCGCGGCCCTCTGCCGACTTCCTCTGCGGCCCCTGTGCCAAGGCCCGCCCCCCCCTCTCCCTCTCCTTCCCCCCACCCTCTCCCATTCCCTTCCGATCCCCCCGCCGCCCGGCGCCCCGCGGCCGGGGGCCGGCGTCCCGCGCTGGAGCTCTGACTGCGGGGAAGGCGGCGCAGGGGGCGGGGAAGCGGCGGAAGGGGCGGGCGGGGGGGCCCGGGGCGGAGCGGGAGGCGCAGCGGTACTTTGCGGTGCGGATGCCGTACACGCACGAGCACAAGGCGCGGCTGGCGCTCTCGTACCTCACGGGCGCCGTCGAGGCGGAGGTCCCCGGCGAGCTCGCCGCCCTGGCCCCCCGCGACCTCCTCCTCCTCGTCTGGGGCGTCCAGGCCCTCCCCGACCCCGCCCCGCCCCCCGGCCCCGGCCAGCCCGCCCCGCCGCCCCCGGCGAGCCCGCCGGCCACGCGCCCCGCCCGCGTCCGCGTCGCCCTCGTCGGCTCGGTCGTGGCGGCGGAGGCGGAGCCGCCGGCCGAGGCGGTGCCGGCGTGGCCGGGCTCGCGCCCGCCCCTGCGCCGCGTCGTCATCGCGCACCGCCGCATCTTCCACAACGCGCAGCTGCCGGGCGTCCCCGCCGCGCTCCTCGCCCCCGCCAACGTCCGCGCCGTCTCCGAGTGCGGCCCCGCACCCTTCGAGGCCCTCCTGGAGCCCGAGGGTGCGCCCCCCTCCTTCCCCTCGCCCCCGGCCTCACCCTGCCGCCGCGCAGAGGCGGCTCAGGGGCAGGACCACCGCCCCCTGCAGGCCATCCCCATCTCCAAGCGCATCCTCGTGAACGGGCGCGGGGACCCGCCGAAGCCCTCCAACGCCCTTTGCGGTGCGCCGACCCCCGTGTGCGCCGCGCCGCCGGCCGCTGAGCCCTCCGCAGTGGAGGTGCTGGTGCCGGGGTCCCACCCCCGCCGCCGCCTTCTCTCCCCGGGCTTCGAGCCTCGTGCGCCCGCCTGGCCCCCCCCGCGCCGTCCCTGCCGCCCCTCTCACCCCCGGCAGCGATGCCCGAGCTCGGGGCGGGGGCTGAAGTCATCGTCCGCGGCATGCGCGAGGGTGCGCGGCTCTTCCCTGCGCTCGCGCTCCTTGCGAGGCGCGCGCAGGCGAGCTGTGCGAGCTGCGGGACGAGGGGGACCCGTCGAAGCCGCCGCTGCGCGCCCGCCTGATCCTCTCCTGTGGGGCTCCATTCCCGCCCTCCCCGGCTGCCGTCTTTGATCTCGCCCCGGAGGGCGGCTCCCCGCCCCTCTTCCTCCCCGCCCCGCCACCGGGCGGGCCCGAGGAGAAGGAGGCCCGGCGCAGGTGCGGAGGGCCACCTGCGCCGCCTCGCGCCCCGCCCCGCCGCCGACGGCGGGGGCGCAGGCTGGTGGAGCGGGTGTGGAGCGAGACGGTGTGCCGCGTGCTGGAGCGGCTGTACCGCGGCTGCGCGGTGCAGCTCGAGGCGGAGGTGGCGCGGCCCTTCGCCGCCGGCCTCGGCCTCGCCCGCTCCGTCGACCCCGCCGGGCGCGTCACCCTCGAGCCGACCCCCTTCGAGACCGTCCGCGAGCTGCGCGCCGGCCAGTACGAGGCCCGCGAGCTCCCCTTGCGCCGCGCCCAGCTCGAGCGGGTGAGCGCCGCCCGCGCCCTTGCCGGCCGGCCCCGGCGCGCCGCCGCGGGCCGGGCTGAGGGGGCGCGGGGGCGGCAGCTGGTGAAGGCGGCGGTGGACGCGCGGGGCCTGAACCGCATCGCGCGGCGCCTCGTGGAGGAGATGGCGCGCTTCCTCTACAAGTACTCCCGCGGCCCCGCCGGCCCCGCCGGCCCGGCGCACGCCCCCGCCGCCGTCAAGCGGGAGGAGGGCGGGGAGGCGCCGGGCCCGCCGGCCCCGGACCAGGTCTGCTTCGCCTTCGAGATCGAGGGGTCATTCTTCGGGGGCCCCGGGGACGACGCGCGGCGGCGGCTGCGCAACCGGACTGAGTCGGAGCGCATCCTGCGGCGCCTCGGGTTCGACACGCCCAACGGGGAGGTCTCCGAGGCGGACCCCTCGTCCCTCACGCTCACCGTCTCGGCGAGCAACCGGGGGATGGACCTGCCCGTCTCGCTGGCGGCCGAGTACTGGGCCTTCATCGAGACGCGCCTCGTGGGGGCGAAGGCCCTCGCCGCCGCCCCGCACCCGCGCGACGCCGCCACGTGGGACCTCCTCGAGGCCCTCGGCGCCCCCAAGCCCGACCCCGCCGCCCCGGGCCACGGCCAGGGCCACGGCCCCCCCGAGGCCCCCGCCCCCCCGTGCGCCCGCCCCCTCCCACCATCCAAGGCCGGCAGCGGCTCACATGCGCGCGCAGCTCGCCGGCGGCGGCGGCAGCGGCGGCGAGGGGCTCCTCCGACTGGCTTGCCCTCGTCCGCTCCGACCCTTTCCTCCGCCTCCGCGAGTCCCGCTGACGAGTCACCGGCCACCCGACTGGCCCCCCTTCCCCTCGCGACGACGCGCGCGCCCGCACCCGATCTCTTCGTCGAACCTCCTCGCTCCATCCGACTTCCTGCTCTATCCCCATCCGATCACCTTGCACCTGCCCCTTCGACTTGGACCCCTCTCGCCCCCGCCCCCTCGCACGTCGCTGCGGATGAAAGAAAGCCTGCGTTTGATGAAACATGCGAAGAGTTACCTCCTACCGCTGCGGGGCGCCGCAGCGCGCTGTCCTGCCCTAGTGCGTCCTACGCGCCTACTAAGTGTCTCTAGGCACTGCTTGTCGTGGCCGCCGCCCGCGGGCTAGGCGTCGTCGTCGTCGCCGCCGCCGCCGCCGCCGCCGCCGGCCCCCGCGGGCTCCCGCCCGCCCCCAGGCTCGACGAGCGCGCGCGGGGGCTCGCAAGGGCGCCGGCGGGGCCCTTGTCGGGGCTCGTCCCCGTGCCCCCGGCCGCCGCCGCCTTGGCGTCCGCCTCCGCCTTGCGCTCCTTCCAGTACGCGTAGTTGCGCTGCCGGCCGCTCAGCCGGCGCCGGCCCCGCGGAGCGGCGCGGCCGGCACCTGGACGCCGCGAAGCAGTAGCTCGCCGGCGGAGGGAAAGACGGAGGCCCACGCGTTGAACAGCGGGAAGACGATGAAGTCGCCTGCCGCAGCCGCAATCAGGCAGTGCACGGCGCGCGGCGCGGGGCGGCCCGGCCCGGGCGGCGCACAGAAGCCGATCTGGGAGGACTCCAGCTGCGTGGTTTGCCTGTCCACTGCGCAGCGCTCAGGCGGCCGGCGCCGAGGGGGCGGGCACGCGTGCGCTGCGGGGCGCACTGAAGGGGGAGATGGGGAGGCCGAGCTGCCGCTCGCGGTCGCCCTGCGCGGGTGGCTCAGGGGGCAGGGCCGGGGCGGGCGGGAGGGCCCGGGGGGCGCGCCTGGGCGAAGAACTCGTCCTGGACGCGGCGGGTCCACTCCTTGTGCAGCTCGATCGGCTTGGCGACGTGCCCGATGTCCACGCACTGCAGCCGCCGCTCTCAGACCGCCTGCAGGGCGGCGCGGGAGCGCGGGGCGGGGAGCGGGGCCGGCCTTCATGGCGGTGGAGACGAGGAGGCGGCGCGAGTCGGCGTCGAGCTCCTCGGCCGGCGGCAACAGGCACTCCGGCTCGTGCCCCGCCTCGCCCGCCGACCTGCCGCCCCGCCCCGCCCCGTCGCGCCGGCGCCGGCGCGGGGCGGGGCGGGGCAGGGCTGCGGGGGCGCACGAGGCGCGGTTGATCTCGGCGAGGGCCTGGGCGGCGCGGTCGGCGACGGAGCCGGGGATGTGCCCGCTGCTCGCCGAGCGCGCGATGGAGGCGGCCTCCTGCTTGAGGCTGAAGGTGCCGCCCAGCGCCTGCGCCTCGAGGCCCCGTTGGCTTGCGACATCGACCGTCGACGAAGGCCGCAGGTTCCGCGAGCTCACCCGCCGCATCCGCACGCTCGCCAGCACCGACTGCGCCCCCGCCCAAGATTCAGTGCAGAGCTGGAGTGCAGCGAGCGCGGCGGGCGCGCCTTGGCCGCCGTCTTGAGGTCGCGCCCGCCGCGCTTGCCGGACGCCTCCTCCTTGGCCGCCTCCTTCGCGGCGTCTGCAGAGACGGGGGGCTCAGACGGGGCGGGAGGGGGCGACAGGACGGGTAAGACGGGGTGCGCGCCGGCGTCGGAGCGGAACTTGACGGCGGCGCGCTGCTTGAAGTGGCCCAGCACCTCGAAGTGCTGCGTCTGCGCGCCCCGGCGGCCTCAGCGCGGGCCGGCCGGCCGGCGGGCGAGGGCCCCTCCGAGGCCGGGTACCATGTCGGTGGAGAGGACCTGGCGGGGGCGGCGGGGTGAGCGGGGCTGGGGCGGCGCGGGGCGTGCCCCGGGGGGGGGGGGGGGGGGGGGGGCACCATGTCGATGACGAGGCGGCGGAGCTCGCGGTACTGGCTCTTGGGCAGCGAGCGCAGGAAGTCGTGCTGCGGCTCCCGGATCGAGCGCCACGCCGCCTGCGCCCCCCCGCGCTCAGCGGGGCGCCCGGGCGAGCCGGACGAGAGGCCGGGGCTTGGCCGCACGGCGACGTGGTGGGACTCGAGGGGCGAGCGGTCGTTGTAGAGGATGGCGAGCGGCGAGCCCGTCGTCACCTGGAAGTTGTTGTTCAGGCCCTGCGCCAAAGCGCCCGTCAGCTCAGCGGCGTGCGGCCCCGGGGCCCTCGCTTGGGGGCCCACCGGGTGCTCGTAGTCTGCGAGGGAGGGGTCAGCGGGGCGGGCGAGGGCCGGCGGGGCGACCGGGCCGGCGGACCGTGGATGGCGACGCCGATGAAGGCAGCGAGGAGGTCCAGCTTCGTCAGGTGCCTGCCCCGGCCGCCTCAGAGCGGCCCGCGGCGGAGCAGGCGGAGGGGGCGGGCGGGGCCGCACTTGGCGAGGCCGCGCTGGAGGATGACCTCGAACGACTGGGAGACGTCGGCGGCGTGGATCTAGCGGTGCGCGTGAGCGGCCGGCGCGAGGGCGGGCGGGCGGCGCGGGGCGCCTGGTTGTGGTAAGGATTGGACTCGCGGTAGCCGGAGCCGATGGTGAGGAACCAAGAGAGGAGCTGCCGTGCGGTCAGAGGCAGCGGGGAGGGGCGCTGCGGCGGGCGGGCGGGCGGGCCTTCTTCTCGTCGAGGTGGAACTCGTGGAGGAGGCCGTGGCGGCGGAAGAGGGAGAGCTGGACGGCGGCGAGGATGCAGCCGTTCGCGCGCTCCGCCACCTCGAAGATGTCGAAGGCCTCCCACTCGCCCAGCTTCTCCAGGTGCTTCGCCAGCGCCGCCTCGTCGTACGTCGGCAGCGCCCGCGGCGCCGGCGCCGCAGCCGCCGCCGCCGCCGCCGCGTGCAGCGCTGCGAGCTCGGCCGCGGTCGGGAGGTGGCCCTGCGACGGCGGCCGGTGCATCTGGCGCGCTCCGGGCATCGGGTTGCCCTGCGAGAAGGAGCCGCGCTGGTGCCGCGTGATCGTCCCGAGGTTCGGCGGGCGCGCCCCGCCAGCGATGGCGGCGCCGGCCGAGTTCGTGTGCTGCAGGCTCGCCGCGGCGGCCGCGGCGGCGTTGAGGGCCGGCATGGAGAGGGTTACCCGGGAGCCGCCGTCCGAGCCGTGCGGCGTCGCCGGCGCGGAGAGGAGGTGCCGGTCGCCGGCCGAGGGGCTGTGCGAGCCGCTCTGGGGCGAGGGCGTGCGGCCGAAGGCGTCGCTGACGGAGAGGCGGCGAATGCCGGGGCGGGCGCGGCCGCGGTTCTCGTCGCCCTCGACGCCGCCGCTCCCCTGCGGCTCCTCCTCGTAGTTCTCGAAGCCCTCACCGTGGTCCGAGATGAGCTGCCCCGGGGCGATCTCCGAGAAGAGCCAGCGGCTCATCTCCCGGTCCAGCTGCAGCGTCCCGTCCCGCACCTGCCGGCGCCCGCTCGCCGGCCGCCCAGGCGGGGCGCGCGCGAGGGGCGACGCGTGCCTGCTGGGCGAGGTCCGGCACGTGCATCTGGCTGCTCCCCAGCAGCATCGTGATGACCTGGTCGATCACCGACACGTACGCCGCTGCCGCCCGCCGAGTGAGGCCCGGGGGAGACGCGCCGCCCGCCGCGCGCCGCAGCGCACCGTCGACCTCGCTCATCCCGAGCAGCGTCGCGTCCTCGTCCTCCTCGCCGCTATCCCCGTCGCCGCGGGCGGCGCGGGCACCGGCGAGCGCCCCGAAGCGCGCCGCGAGATTCGTCCGCAGGTCATCAAGCATCCCGATCGCCTTGTCCAGCCTGTGCCGGCCTCAGCGGCGCCGTTCGCGCGCCCGGCGGGGCCCCGACGCACGGAGAGTCGAAATCGACGCCGTCGACGGCCTGGCGCCCGGCGAGCTCCATCTGCTGCAGGCTGACCAGCTGCCGGTGCAGCTCTTGGTTCTTCCGGGACGCCGTCCGCAACTGCGCCGCGTCAGCGCGGCGGGGCGGGGCGGGGCGGGGCGGAGCGGACCCTGGACTGCATGGTGTGGACGTTGGTGTACTCGGCGCGGTGGCGGCGATCACTGCCCCACGCGCTGGTGACGACGATGACCAGGAAGACCATCAGCAGCGCCTGGCTGAAGAACTCGTGCAGCGTCACCGTGAACGGGTAGAGCGGGCCTGCGTCCCCGGTTCAGCACGCGCGGCGCAGAGCGCCCCCGACGATTTCGCGCACCCCAGATCCAGAGGGGCGCCCACAGGGAGACGAGAACTAGGAGCACGAGGCGCGCGCTCAGGTGGAACACATTCGACGAGAGGACCCCTGCGCCGCCGCGCGTGAGCGGCGGCGCGAGCGGCGAGGGCGCGCGGCACGGTGACCGCACCGATGCAGCACGTCGAGGCGTAGTACATACGCATGCCGCCGGCTCGCGCGGGGCCGACTATGACGGCAAGAAAGAGGCCGGCGGCGCCGTACGACATCAGGACGAGTGCGAGGATTATCTGCTGCCAGCGATGCCACTTAAGCTTGTCCTTCAGCCAGAGGAGCATCACGATCAGTATCAGAGTGATGGCCAGCGGGATGGACTGCGACACGAGAATCAGGATTCGGTCCTCCGCCGGAGACTTGAACATAAGCGCTGCGAACGTAAGCATGCGTTAGCTGGATGGCGCAAGTCGCGCAGCGCGAAGCTGGCCCGCGGACGCTAGAGCAACGACGGCCGTTCCGCCGGCAGAAGGCAACGCACCCAGGTTCAGCAGGCAATGGAACGGGATGCCCCACATCGTCGCTATCCGGACAATAGACAAATGTCTCTGCGCAGCGCAGGGGCGGGCGGGTCAGGCTAGTCGCGACTGCACATGCGAGCCGCGAACCTGGGTGTGCCACTCGCGGTAACGCTCTTCTGTCTCCGAATCTTTGAAACGATGCGAAAGAGTGAGCATGCTGTTCTCAACCAAGTATTTCGTCCATGTGCTTCCGTCCTCGACGTGCCCTCCCGGGGCTTCTGCAGGCACGGCTTCGGGCGCGACGATGGCCGGCCCGAAGCACGAACTCGCACCATTGCCTGCATCGCTAGCGTTCGCTTCGCTGACGGATTTCGCCGTCGGCACGGGGCCCTCGAAACCAACGGTGCTGTTCGGCAGGGCGGCGGGAATCAGCTGTGCTTCTAAAGATCGCTGCTCCTCAGCCTGGGCAGCGGCCGCGGCCCGCAGCTTCAGAGCAACCACCGCGGCCAGCGACATCGCGGTTGCTCTGGAATCTGTTGCTTGCTACAAAGCCCAAACCAGTGCTGGCATCATGATGCACACGTTAGACAGCGCTAGCGTGGCCCGCCGGCCGTTTTTCAGTACGGATTGCGAGCCCTGTACCCCCCTGGACACTTTTTTCGGCGCTAGCCGTTAATTGCTTCTAAGTTCATGGCTCTCATACAAATTCTTTGGCAAGAGCGCACTCGACTAGGAACGAACCAGACGAACAGGAATCGCGTTCAAAGAGTAGAGGAGGTCAATATCTCAAGACCGTTTTCTCAGATCCGAAAGCGTGGCCGTCGAAAGACGCGATTACTAAGTTACACGTAAAAACAGGCCTTCGCCTAAAAAATTGCTGATCGCGATGTGTGTGCGACTCGTCTGCGCGATACGGGCACGGTGGGAGCTCCGAAACGCGTTCAAATATCTAAATCGTAGATGTAGTTGATGCCCGACATGCTCAGTCACTGAGTGCTCGAGGACGCCCCCGCGCGCAAGGAGAGAAGCGACTCGTTGCGCATGCACAGCATGCACAGACATCGATCGCGAGTGACGGGATACTCGGTAATAACAGGAAGCCGGTCGAGCTGGCCATGGAGCTCAAACTCGAGCTCAAGCTCGAGCTCTACATTAAGCCTCTTGGCTCGCCGTCAAGCGCGTTGCGCTTGAGCACAGGCTTTGCGGCTTGAGCTCAAGCTCTATGCTCAAACCATCAGACTTCATCGCGAGCCTCAAGATCGAGCTCAAGCTCAAAGCTCAAGCAAGAACGGCTAGCGCCGACCTTTTGGCCGCAGGCCACCAAGTTATAGCTCTGTAGCTAGGCCAGCTGCTGCTGCACGGTATACGAACATTCCACCAAATATATACCTTGTTCGCATTCGATTTCTTTGACTCAGGAATCTGATGAGGGCGATCGACTGCCTAACCTGAGCTACGATATCGATGCTGATTTCATTGCCCACACGGCGACGCCGACACTTGCGGCGATGGCCAGCGAGACGAGAGCCTTGAGGGCTGTCAAGAGGATCACCGCCGAGGTACCTGGGGCGGTTCGCGAGCGGGAGCCTGGAGGTTGGCCAGCGCCGCTCACAGCTCCCGCTCCCCCCAGCTGGCGGCATCGCAGGGCGCACCCGCCGCAGCCTCGGGAAGGTCCTCGCGCCCGGCGGGGTAGATGGCGCGAACGGAGAGCGTCACCCCATCCGCGTCCTGCTCGATCTCCAGCGCCCCCTGGTTGCCCCCGTACTTGCTGTTGATCCCGACTGCGCGGCCCCTGCTTCGGCGGCATGCGGGCCAAAGACCCAGCGGGCACCGGCGCGCGGCGCACCGTCGATGCAGATAACGCGCGCCCCGCAGCGGGTGAGTATTCGCCCCGGCTGCCGCGTGTGGCCCACCACCATCCGCCTCACCTGAATGCGGGGTCAGAACGCCCCGCACTCGCGCTGCCCGGAGCCCCTAGGGAGCTGGCCTGAAGGGCGTCGAGGCTCTGCTGGAGGACGGGGCACGCCTCCTCCTCGCTGTCAAGGATGTGCCCCCTGTACCACACCGGCCCCGAGTCCGAGTACAGCGCCTGCTAGCCCTCAGAAGGGATGGAGGGGCGGGGTGCGTGCTTGGCTTGAGCCGGGGCGTACGCTTGCGTCGCGGCGCTGCTCGGGGGTGAGATCCCCCACGCCGAGGAGCGGAGCGAGACCCGCGTGCTGCGCGTTTAGCTCCTCCACGCCCTGCGGACCACCGGCGTCGGCGGGCAGCGTCTAGTGCAGAGCGCGCCGGGCCGGGAGGGGGCGGTGGGGCGGGCGGGGGCGAACAAGGGAGGCAAGGGAGGGGTGGAGACCGCCGTGCACGAAGACGACGTCGCCGATGACGTGCAGCAGCTTGAGGGAGCGAAGGCGGCTGCCCAGGGGAGCGTCCGGAAGAAGGGCCAGCGTGCGATTCTCGTGCCCTCCGAACGCCTCGAGGTCGCGCGCGCTCACGTATCGCCAGTCACCTTGCAAGTTCATCACGTCATGGTTGCCAGCGAGCTGCGCGAGGGGCGCCTCAGCTGCGCGGCAGCCAAGCTGGCGGAATCAGTCCACGTGGCGGATCCGGACCTGCACAACGGCCCCGCCTGCCTCCTTCGCCTGCCCCTCTAGCTTGACAATGAGGTCCTGCAAGGCTTCCAGATCCGCCCCTCGGTCCGTGATGTCTCCCTGAGAAACCGATAACGAGAGGCTCACAAGGGGCGCCTCGGCGGGGATCAGCAGACCGTGAACACCAGCGTTGCAGCCCCTAGCGCCCAGTCGGTCTCCTCGTTTATGACCCCGGCCAGCTTGAAAACGCGCAGCGCCTGCTCTAGGTCCGCGTGCAAGTCGCTGCTCGTGTAGTTAGTTGCAGGGCCGCAGCGATTCTGAGCGGAAGCCGCACCCCACTGCGATGATTCTCCGCGCGGCACGGGCCCCGCGCGAAGCTTGCGCGTCGTCAGCGGCGGCGCTCGCAATGGCCTGCAGCGCCGCCAGCAGCAGCAGCATGAGCGCGGCCGCCGTGTGCCAGTTTCTCCTCAACATCGTTCTTTACGCCGGCCGCCGACCCCGTGACTGCGGGGCACGGGGCGTTCGTATGCACAGGCTGTGCTTGCTGAGGTATGAGCGGCTACCAAGTCACGGAGAGAGACGTCGACGGAGCAAGAGAGAGAGAGAGAGAGAGAGAGACGACCGTGGAAGTGAGCTTAAAAGCTTCCGGTGTCCGCAGAGCTAGACGGCGTTCGAAGCGAGTTTCACCGCGTACCCCAAGACCAGCATCTTTTCGCTCGCCCAGCTAGCCATGGCCAAGCCCAGCGGCGCTTCGTTGTCTGCAAACGAGGTGCGCGAGTACCGGTCATCGAGCTCCCTCATCCTGATGACAGCCCTCCGCGCAACCCACGCTGTGTCCATCTTGCAGATCTTCGGTGGCGATGACGAATTGGGAGCGGAGATTATGGGGTGCGTACGCCCCAATGGAGGCGCTTGGAGCGCTCTCTAGGAAAGCGCACTGGGCCGCCGCGCCATTGCGCTCGGTTCTTCGGCTGAGCGGCATGTCATTTGCGCAGTCTAAGCGCAGAAGACATCATTGTTCGCACGCGCCTGCTGGAGAATGAGATCAAGGTGTACAAGAACGAGAACCTGAGGCTCACGCACGAGCAGAAGGCCATGAAGGAGAAGATCAAGGAGAACAATGACAAGATCAAGCTCAACAAGCAGCTGCCGTACCTGGTCGGCAACGTCGTCGAGGTCCACATCCTGCGCTGCTGTCAGCTCGTGCGCTCCGCGTATGACCGCCCTGCGCAGATCCTGGACATCAATCCTGAAGATGAGGCCGAGGAGGATGGCGCTAACGTTGATTTGGACTCGCAACGCAAGGGGAAGTGCGTCGTGCTGAAGACTTCCACGAGACAGGTGCCCCTGTTCTGGTTCCTTCGCCGCCGCCGGTGCTGTAGCCTCACGCTGCGCTCGCTACGTTGCCGCACGCGTGCAGACCATCTTCCTTCCAGTCGTGGGCCTCGTCGATGCGACAAAGCTAAAGCCTGGCGACCTGGTTGGCGTGAACAAGGACTCCTACCTCATCCTGGACACGCTGCCCGCGGAGTGCGCTCAGCCTCACGCTATACTTTCTTATTCTCTCTAGTGACGCGTTTCTCCTGCTCAGGTACGACTCGCGCGTGAAGGCGATGGAGGTCGACGAGAAGCCGACAGAGGAGTATAGCGACGTCGGTGGGCTTGACAAGCAGATCCAGGAGCTCATTGAGGCTGTCGTGCTGCCCATGACGCACAAAGAGCGGTTCGATAAGATTGGCATTCAGCCCCCGAAGGGTGGGTGCCCTAACTTGCTTTCCGCCTCAGCCCACGTCTGATGGCCTGTCCGCCGCAGGTGTCTTGTTGTACGGCCCGCCCGGTGTCGGAAAGACGCTGCTCGCGAGGGCATGCGCAGCGCAGACGAACGCTTGCTATCTGAAGCTCGCCGGCCCCCAACTTGTACAGGTCAGCAGCGCGTTCTTTTTCCCGGGAATTGAGCCTTCAGCCGACCGGGCGCTGCGTGCAGATGTTTATTGGAGATGGAGCAAAGCTGGTCCGCGACGCGTTCGCCCTCGCGAAGGAGAAGGTCCGGCCCGCACATCGCCTTTCGCCCTGGTCGCCCCGAAGCCTTGACCGTTCTCCCCAGTCGCCGGCCATCATCTTCATCGACGAGCTGGACGCCATCGGCACGAAACGCTTCGACTCGGAGCTGAGCGGTGCGGCGCCTTCGCGCCTCGCCTCATCGCTCGTCGTCACGTCCCCCGCGCAGGCGACCGCGAGGTGCAGCGGACGATGCTCGAGCTGCTGAACCAGCTGGACGGCTTCTCGTCGGACATGCGGATCAAGGTCATCGCGGCGACGAACCGCGTCGACATTCTGGACCCGGCCCTCCTGCGCTCCGGGCGGCTGGACAGGAAGATCGAGTTCCCGCTACCCACCGAGGAGGCCCGCGCCCGCATCATGCAGATCCACTCCCGCAAGATGAACTGCAGCCCCGGTGCGCCGTCCCTCCCCCGCGCCCCCGCCCTCGCTACACTCGCGCCCCGCAAGCCTCTGCGGCAGACGTCAACTTCGAGGAGCTCGCGCGGTGCTCGGACGACTTCAACGGGGCGCAGCTGAAGGCCGTCTGCGTGGAGGCCGGCATGAACGCCCTCCGGAGGGAGTCGACGATGATCATGCACGAGGACTTTATGGAGGGCATCTCTCAGGTCCAGGCCAAGAAGAAGGCCTCCCTCAACTACTTCGCCTAGCCTCCCCGGCCGTCCTCGTTCGCTCGTGTACTGTAACATAGACTCCTCTCTGTACATGTTCCGACGGTCCGCCGCAAACCGAGCCCCCCGCGCCGGCTATATAGCTAGCTGCAGTGCATGGTTTCCTGGGATTCGGGACACTGGAGGACTTCGGGGCCCCTGGAGGACTTCGGGGGGGGCTCGTCGAGTCAGGTGTACATGTGCAAAAATGGTGAAAAATGCCGCGCGCTTACGCAGCCGCCTATTTCGTGAGAGAAGAAACAGCTAGCTATAGCCCAACCCGGCAGCAGGCCAGCGCTCGGAATTTTCGTTTTTCGACCTAACAGAAAGTAGACACTCCTCTATACACGACACGCGGAAAGTTCAAACGAGGGTCCGGCCCGCACGAGACCCTCCACTATTGCAGCAGCCGCACACTGCACGAACTGCACGCGAGCTGCTGAAGATATTTCTAGGCGCAGCCGACGCTCGCGCCCGCTCCGCACGCCCCCAATGGGCGCGAACAATTGACTCCGTCGCAAGCTAACGCTCCTCGCACCACGCGTTCTCCTTGCGGATCTCCTCCTCCTCCTCCGGAGTGAAGTCGTTCTTGATGTTGAACGTGCGGCGAATCTCCTCGGGAGTCTTGCCTGCGATTCGAGAGATAAGCGTGTAGTGGGGGGAAGCCGATGATCCAGGCAAGGCTGGGAAAACGGAGACAGGGACTCGAAGATGCAACATATGCATAAACTGGACGAGATTTCTAACGCGTGACTATGTGGCCGGGCGCACCGCGGATCATGTCGGCGACCGTCATGCAGCCCAAGTCCAGGAGGGGCTTGATGTCGAGGTAGTTCGCCGCCTGGGCATATAAAACGCGCATAAGAACGCGCGCATGCGCGAGCGTGCGCCACAATGCGGCAGTCGTTCATACGTACCAGAATGAGCTCGAAGAGGGGCCCCTGCTCGACCTTGATGAACTCCTTGTCCCACGTTTTCTGGTCATCCTCGCTCTGGTTCTTCGCGAGCTGCAAATCGAAAGAGCGCCACCCGACGTGTCGGGTCAGGTCCGGTCTTCATGCTTCAGCCGTTCCGAAAAATTGCAGACCGTGGTGTGGTACCGGCAGTACTCGACGACCTTCTGCAGGATGGGAGAGGAAACGTTCGGAAGGGGAATGGGGGCGTCCGAGCCAGTGTCTGGGAAGAGCGCGGGAACCGGATTAGGGAGAGGCAACCCAACCGCGCGAACGTTCTCACGAGAACTCACCCTCGAGCATGTTCTTGATTGTCGTGCTCATGCAAGCAACCTCCTTCTCCACCTGCGGTGGGAGAGGTCATGCGAATGGTGCAACCGGAACGCCGCGGCGGGCTGAGAGCGAAGATCCACGGACCTCGTAGATCTCCTCACTCTGCGACTTGAGCTTGACCATCTGGGCGGCAGCGTCCGCCATCTGCAAAAACAGGGCGAAGAGGTCCGCAGGGAAGCAACGCCACGTCAGAAGAGAGCGCCGAAAAGTGGGCGCGAGCCTTGAGGCCGCGCCGAGGGCGAGGGGAAGACGGGCGCCGACCTTGAACGGCTGTCACTCGCGCCCCCGACTGAACGCGTACCCTGCGAACTCAAGCCTTACCCCCCCCCCCCGAGTGAGAAACAGAAAAGGCTGACTCGGAGCCCCGATCCCCTTGTACGCCGCGTTCCGGAGAGCTACACGTGCTTCCAACCCCAATCCAACCGCCTCCAGTCGTCCCCGTCGCCCGCCCGGAGATGGGAGCGCAATCGTCGAAGGACGCAGAGCCCGCCTCGGCCGGCTTCTTTGGGCTCGGCAAGCCGCATAACAAGGTCTCCGCTGAGCAGCTTGTCGAGCTATCGAAAACCCTCGAGGTAACTGCCCGATGCTGATGCAGCTGATGCAACAAGCTAACGTACCTGTTTCCGTACGCGACGGCAGACAGGCGATTTGGTGATGATGTGGCGAGTTTGCCGTCCGCCCAGCCCTCGATCTGCGCCTGCTGACATTCGCCAGCACGCCGGGGAGCCTGCACTCGATCCTCGTCCAGGTGCCCCGCGCTTCGAGCGGCCGATCGAGCTGTCGCGCATCCCGAGCGCGTCCCTAGGGGAGCCGCTGGACGCACGTTGGCGTCGTCTACCGCCGGGACGGCAAGTACAACGTCTCCCGCGACAAGTGGCACGAGGCGCGCGCGCCCTGGGCCGGGCCAGCCCGCCGGCGCCCGGCGCCCGGCTCCAAGGCTCACCAGGATCACGCAGGAGAGGAACGATCCGGAGACGGTATACCTCCTCGAGGCGTGCCAGATCCTCGGCACGCCCACGCGCCCGCCCTTCAACGGTGGCCCCGCGCGCCCCTTCCTGCCGCCGGCGCCCCCTGGCGAGGGCCGACTGGGGGCGGGGGCGCGTAGGGATGAACCTGAGCCCGCTGCCCTGGCGCATCTCGAGCTACCTCCGCCCGGGGAAGGCGGCGCGCGCGATGGGCATCCGCAGGCTGAAGGCGCGCCGCCGGCCCCCGCGGCCTCCGCGCCGCCGGCCGTCGCAGCCGGCGGACGGGGCGAGGGGCCTGAAACCCGCCGCCCCGCAGAACGTGCGGAGGACGCCCGAGTTCCTGATGAGGATGGAGCAGCTCTGGCACGAGGTCCGCCCCTGCTGAAGGCTTGACGCCGCTCCCGCCCGTGCCTCCCGCCCACCCCGGGCCACCTCGGGGGCGCCCCCAGGTCAAGGATCGCGAGTACGAGAAGAACTTCTTGCAGGCGAGGCCGCCTCTGCCTCCCTCGCGCGAGCTTAGGCGGGGGGCTCACGCCGCGTGAGCGCTGCGCAGATGGCGAACAGCGCCATCGACTGCTTCGACGCCGACTGGTTCGCGCCCCGCGCCCCGCGCCCCCGCCCCGGGCCCCCGCGCCGGTCCCGCCCCGGCGTGCCGCTCACTGCCTGACGCCCCGTGCAGGTGCCTCTGGAACGTGCGACCGTTCGCGAATCCCGAGCCCGCGCCCGCGCACCCCGGCCCCGCCCGACGAGGCCGGGCTCGCTTGCCGCGCAGCCGACGCGGAACGAGGCGGACGAGACGTCGCTCTTCTGCTCGGAGCTCGTGGCGATGACGTTCCAGGTGGGGCCGCGCCCCGCCGCCCCCTCGAGGCCGCCCCGCGCCTCACATCTGCCCCGGGGCCCGCCCCCGCAGCGCCTGGGCGTCATCGCGAGCGGCCCGGGGGCCGCCCCCTCGAACGAATACTGTGCGCACCGCCCCCACACAATCCCTCCCTCCCTCCCCCCCCCTTCCCCCCCCCCCCCGTCCTCCCACCCGGCGTCGACGGGGGGTACAGGCCCGGCGGACTTCGGGGAGGACCGGATGCGGGAGAAGATCCCCCTCGTCAACGGCGCGGCCTTCGACGACATCATCTGGGCCACCTCCAACTAGGACCCGCGCGGGGCCCCCGCGCTGCCCGCCCCCGTTTAAAAACGATTATTTCTATTATTAAGCGAATGTAGCGCGGGTCCCTCGACACCCCACTCATTGACTGCCAGGCCCTGAGGCTGGCAGCCTGGCAGATCTTGACTGGCCCATGCCAGTGAGCTAGCAACCCAGCGGCACAGTGACAGTTAACGCTTTACAAGCCTACGCCCCGCAGAGCACCGTGATTGCGACACTGCTAGTGTCAGGCTGCCAGGCTTGCGCATGCTGCCAGGCTGCATGCGTCATTTGCATGATCATGCATGATCGATCGTGACTCAGTGACCCGCCGATGCGATGATCATGAGCTGCAGCTGTCACACAGTGTGCCAGTGTGCATGCATGGTCCGACGCCGTGTGCACATGACGGGCCCTCCGAGGCTCGCACTGCGGCAGGCCCCCGAGCCGGCGCCAGGCCGGGGCCAGGCCGGGCCGGGAGAGCCGCTGACTGAGTGACTCAGTGAGCCGGCCTTCATGATCAAGCTTCAAGGCTTGGAGCTTTCAAGTTTAAATTTGACTTGCTCTTCCGACTCGGCGAAGTTCCCAAGTTTAAATTTGACCGTCGGACTATGCATGTGCACCCCCAGCTGGCGGGCTAGCTATATATCGGGACTTCGAATCCTCGAGCCTTGCGCATGCATGCTGCTATCGATATTGCAAATTGCCGAGCTGCAGGCACAGGGCCCCACTAAACTTTAAAACAGGATGGAACGCGCCTACCCGGCCCCAGCCATGGCCCAATCCCCACCGCCGGCACCACGCCGCCCTCATGCAAAAATGGAGAGGCCCAAAACCGCCGACGCAAAAATGACTGAGGCAGTGAAGCACGAGCAGCGAGGGGACCTGAGCTATTGAAAATTGGTTTAGTGGTACATCGGAACAGTACGCGGCAGAGCACGACAATCGGCACACGGAGCCGAGAGCAGGAAAGAAAATCTGGATCGAGTGGCGCGCAGATTGAAAAGAAGACTTTCCGACTACCTCTCTCCTGAAAAACATATGGGTCTGGACTGAAAACGACAAAGAGCGAAGAAGAAGGGAGATGGTGAGGAGCGATACGGTCTTGGTTCGGCGGGGTGGCTGAAGGAGGCTGGAGCACAGCAAAACAGAATCACTTGCGGCTGGCGACCTCCTCGGGCACCCGCTCCCGCTTGAGCGCGAGCTCTTCCTCGGGGCTGAGCCAGTCCTGCGCCATCCGGCTCCGCAGCTGCTCCGCGCGAGTCTTCTCTTCCCGCTCGCACTTCGCCTTGTGCGCCGCCAGCTCCTCGGGGCCGAGGAAGAACCCGTACGGCTCGGCGCCGAGGGACTCGCCGTGGTGCACGAGGTGGGCCTCCCGGATGCGCCGGAAGTACTCGAAGCGAGAGAAGAACTGGACAGGCAGCCGCCGGTGCACGTAGCCGTCGTGGAAGATGAGGTAGGCCTGCACGTGCAACCCGTGCGTTGGACCGGGTCGCGCAAAACCGGAGAGGGAGCGGCTTACCATGCCGAACATCGTCATACCAGCGCCAATTCCGAGCAGTACTTCGCCGGAGAAGGTGCCCTCCGCGACCTTGGTGCCGTACCAGATCATGGCAATAGCGATGGGGGCGTTGACGACCGCCAGCACGTCGTTGAACTCGAACGGGCCCTTGCGCGGCCGGTGGTGGCTCTCGTGAACCCAGTAGAGCCACTTGTGCCAGATCTGGCCGTGGAGGAACTGTGCGACCCACTCCATAGCAATCGCGAAGCCGATGGTGATGGGAACTGACAGCGGGACGCCGCCGATGGTGGCAAGGGAGTTGATATCAAAGCTGCCCGCAGCTAGGAGCAGGGGCGCGGTCAAGCTGAAGAGCTTGAAGGCCGTCTGCTGGACCTCCTCCGCAGGCGCGAGGGAAACGTCGTCCTCCTCGGCGGGCTTTCCGCTGCCGCTCGCGACTGGAGAAAAGGTTGCGGGTGCTGGGGCAACACGAAGCGCAGGCCGGAACGAAGCGGTGGAGCCCACGAAGAACGTGCGTGCGACACGAGGGGCCGGGGCGAGCGCGGCGCTGCGCATAGCCGCGCCACTAAGTGCTGAACATGCCGGGGAAGGCGACTGTTGATGGGTGACGCCCGCCGCGCCGCGCACGAGCGGAAGAGGAGCCACGAACGCCGCCATAGGATACGTGCGGAAAAGCTTGCTGGCGCTGAGATATTTGTTCGGGCTGCTGCTGGCAGCGCCGCGCGACGAGCGGGGCGTGCACGAGCGGACGGGCGATTTGCCTCGCGAACGGGGTATAGCTTAATTTCGACTTCGGCGCCTACGCGTGAGGTCAAGGCCTCCTGAACGCGCAATTGCAATGTTAAAAAACGTTCGAATTCATGCCGCATGCCCGTGTCGCCGCGGCTCTGGTAGGCCGGCCCGCAGCGGGGCCCTCCTCCGCTTCCGTCCCGTGGCCGGCGCCGGCCCCATCGTAGTTTGTAGGACTCCGGGAACCCAGGGCCCCGGGGGAGTGCACGCCCCCCCCCCCCCCCCCCCCCAGAGCTCGAGGGCCCTGCCGCGTCGTCCGCGGCTTCTCGCCCCGTAGGTAGCACCGCCGCTTCTAGCTTGCGTGGTCCGCAGCTAGTATGTCTGTGTAATCAATGTGCCACCCAGCGCAACGTCGACTTATAAGGACGTGCGCATGCGCGCACGTGCAGGGCTCGCCCTCTGCGAATTCATTTACAGCCACCAGTGCAGGGCTCGCCCTCGAGCTCTGGGGTAGCTCGAGGCGCTCTGCTCGAATTACAAAGAGGAGCCTAAAACTCGACCCGGGGGAGGACGGGGTGCCACTGTGCACAGAAGGGGGGATGTGTGGGAAGAGATGTAGAGAGGAGCATCGGAGAAGAGAAGCGGGGGCGGGGCGGTCACTTGGGGACGTTGGAGTGGTCGGGGAGGGGAATGCGCTTGTTCTTCCACTTGAGGAGGGAGGGGAGGTCGCTGGCGACGGCCTGGAAGAAGGGGGAGAGGTTGAGGTGGCCCCGCGCGATGCCGAGGTTGACGCGGGCGCTATCCACCATCGCGCGCTGGCCGAGCGAGCGCGCCAGCTCGAACTGCTTCTCGAAGTGGTGCACCGCCAGGGGGAAGTCGCCGCGCTTCATGTAGATCATGCCGAGCGCCCCGCACGCCTGCGCCTGCGCGTCGCTCACCCCCGTCGCCTGCGCCAGCTCCTGGAACTGCTCCAGGTACTGCGGGCGCGGGTAAGCGCGAGGCGGCGCAGCCACTTCCTCTGCGGGCGGGGGGCGGGCAGGCGGGCCTGGATAGCTGTGCCCGTGTCGCCGCGGCTCTGGTAGGCCGCCGCGAGCGCCTGGCAGGCCGTGCCCTCGCCCACGGGGTCGTTGCTCAGCCGGCACAGCTGCGCGGGGTGCACGGTGAGGGGGGCCGGGGCGGGGGGAGGGCCTCGCAGCTGGCGGCGGCCGGCGGGGCGGGGGCGGGCGCACCTCGAGGTACTTGCGGAGGTAGTCAATGGCCTTGGCCTGGTCGCCGAGCTTCTGGTAGGCGAGGCCGACCCGGTGCGTGGCCGTCCCCACGTCCCGGTCCGCCGTCGCGATGCTCAGGCACCGCTCGTGGAACACCACCGCCTGGCCCCCCGCCGCCCTCAGCGCCGCGCGGCCTCCGAGCGGCCGCCGACGCCGCGCACCTGCTCATAGTCGCTCTGCCGCTCGCAGCGCTCCGCGAACTCCTTGTAGGCCGCAACGAGGCGCTCCGTCGCCGACTGCTTGTCCGCCATGCTACGCGGGGCGAGTCAGAGAAGGCGGGGGGCGGCGGGGGCGGAGGAACCCCGCACTCTTGGGCCTGCTCGGCGAGGACCAGGCAGCGCTCGTAGAAGCGGATCGCGGAGGCGATGTCCCCCAGCATCTCGTGCCTGGCCCCCAGGTTCCTGTTCGCCTGCCCCTCCAGATGCGGGTCCGCCGTGAGCTTCGCCACGTCCAGGCACTGCGGCGCGCCTGTCATGCCGCCGACAAGGAAGCGAGGCCCCGACAAGGCCACGGACCTGCTCGTAGAACTTGACGGCCCGCTTCTGGTCATCCTCCTGCTCGAAGAACCGCGCTAGCGTCTCGTAACTCTCGTAGACCTGCTGGAGGTCACCTGCCGGGGGCGAACCTGGTCAAACGCGGGGAGAGTCTGCGAACTCAGGCGCGGACCTTGCCGCTGAGCGTTCTCGGCGCGCATGAGGTGATCCTTGATGAAAAGAAGCTTGGAGCTGTCCGCAGCTAACGGTTTTTCTTTTACCACCGGCTTCGAGCTGGGCTCCTCCGCGTCTTGAGGCGGTGCGTCGCTTCCTTCGGCCTGAACAGGTGTTAGCTAGGACCGCATACTCAGCCGCAAGAGCAGCTACCTTGTGCGTGAGGTAAAAGAAGTCGATAAAGGACTGCACGTTGCCGGCGAGCAAGATCTCCAAGCAGAGGGACATCTTGTCCGTGGCGACAGCGTTCATGCTGGCGTCGGGCGGGGGCGTCTGCGGCACCATCGACGAATCCAACCCCATGCCATCTGCGGCTGCACCGCCGGAGGGCGGACGCTGCAGCGGCTGCAGCTTGGCTGGGCCCTTCGGTATGTGGCCGCGCGAGGCGGATCCCGCGGACGACGGTTTCGGCGCGGTCTTCTGAAGTATGCTCTCTGGCATCGCCCCGGCCCGCTCTTGCCGCCCAGAGTTGACGGGCGGCAGCGAGGACGGGGACACGGCTCGCGGAGACGTTCGAGCCGCCATGGCTGGCAGCGGCGGCTTCGCTACCGCAGCCGACATGCTCAAGCAAAGCTGTACACTTAGCCTGCCGCCTGCTGCTCCTACTTCGCTGGTCGGGGTGGTCTAATTCAGGCCGCGCGGGGAGCTTCGGAGCATTATGTTCGGAGCCTGCCGCTGCTCTGGCTGATCTAGCGTCGCAGATGGAAGCGCGCCGGCGCACCGAGGCTCAAGGACTGGTGCTGCGCTGTTTTTTCGTCGAGAAGCTGTACCCAGCCAAAACCAGCCGGCGCAGCCGCCAGCCGCGAGCAATTAGCCAGCGGGCCAGCGGCCATGCCTAAGAAGGCGGCGCCGCCTCGAGATGTCGTCGTGCTCGAGAGCGGCCAACGCAGATGGCATCTCGGGCTCCTTGCGGGCGAAGGCGGTTTCTTGCGGTCGGACCCTGCGAGCCTCCTCACGATAGCGACCGACAAAGCATTCGATCTGAAGGCAACAAAGAAGCCCGAGGAATGGACGCGTGCGCTCCCTCGCTGCTTTGAAATTTGAATTCTAGGGGCTAGATCTCGGCGTGCTTGCGTGCGTCGCGCAGTCATCCAGCATAAGAAATTGCCGTCAACGTGCATCCAGCATCGCTCAGCTGCGATGACCATAAGCCGTGCGGCCGGCCGTTCGTCGTTGCCTTGCAGCCCTTCTAAGGATCCATGCCGTGCGCGCTGGACGATCCAGCATGCGGTGCATCGTGAAGCTGTCATAAGCCAAGCAGTCATCTCGCAGCAAAGCCCGCTTAGCTGCGGCCGCGGCCTTGAGGCCGCTCACGACCTGGCATAAGATTGCATCGACATCTCGTCTTCCGCAAGCTCTTGCAAGCTCATCCGCCGCCGGGCGCCAGCGCAGCGCTTTCACGTAGAGCGAGCGATGAGCTCTTCCGATTCCTAGAGCGAGCGATGAGCTCTTCCGATCCCGCGAGCGAGCCCAGGCTCTTCAGCTAGAACAAGAGCGCCGACCGCTTGGCGCTGACGTCGACACTGCGCAGTTCTTCATTATGCGGCGGAATGCGATGAGAACTGCAAGAGCCTCGAGATTTTGCACGACAGGGGAGTTGATTTGGCAGCACGCGACAACGAAGGTGTGTGGAGCTGCAATAATTTCTCCCTAATTCCGCCCCCCCCCCTCCCCCTCCCCCCCCCCTTCCCCCCCCCCGGCCCTCCCCCGCCTCCCCGTCCCCCCTCTTCCCGCCCTTCCCCGCATTCCCGCTTTCTCATCCTTCAGCCTTCTTCCGCTTCTTCCGTTTTCCCTCTACCTCCACCGCTCTCTCCCCGGTCCCTTCTCCCCTCCTCCCCCCTCCGCCACATCTCGCCCTGCCCTCTGCCCCCGACACTTCGGAGCTCTTAGTTCTCCATCCTCGGGCGACAGAGAGACACAGTCCCCTTCCCCCACCTTTCAGATCCCCCCACCCCCCACCCCGCCCCCCCCCCTCCCCGTGCACACACACACAACACACCTCTCTGCCCCCGCTCGGATGGTCTCCTTACCATTACCGCGCATTGCTCTCTAATATCTCCACCTTGGCCTTAGCGATTGCCACACACTCCATCTCTTCTCCAGCATCTCTCCTCGCTTTTTTTGCTTTCTCAATATCATTTCACCTCTTCCTCACCGCCAGCTCTTGATTGTACCCGTGCTCGCTAACCCATTAATGCTGCCCGCAGCCGCCCCCACTCTCCCCCTCTCCCCCTCTCCCCCTCTCCCCCCCCCCTACCCCTCACCCTCCCCTCCCCTCCCCGTCCCCTTCCTGCGAACGCACATCCCATCGCTTTCTGACAGCAGATGGCTTTCTTTTCAGGTCTCTCTGCCTTCTACTGGGCTATGGACAACAGAAGCGTCAAGATTGCCGTTCGTCTCCTTCAGCTCCGGCCCAAGTTCGCGATGGAAGATCAAGCAAAGTTTCCTCCTCTCATGATTGCATCATGCCACGGTCTCGCCGATGTTGTTCGGTGCGTGTTTTTGCACTTCAATTCAGCGGCTGCAGCTGTCTGGCTGAAACACCACGCAGCGAGCTGCTTGTGGTTGGCAGGAAGTTGCAGCAGGGGTTTGTTCTTGACAAAAAGGGAAATACTCCTCTTCACGAAGCAGCAGGTTCGGAAGCTCAAGCATGTGCCAATATTAATGTATTTTGATTTTTTCCCTGCTTTTTTTCCCAGATCCTGAGGTTGCGCGGCTTCTCCTTGAGTACGGATACAACCCACTCGCGAGAAACAAGGAAGGAGACAATCCAATCAGTGTTGCACTTCATCACAAAAGGGTACTAGTTTAATCCTTGGATACCTCTGATGGCCAAGCAGCTCCACCTCATGCCTATAGCTGCGCAGCGCAACGTGGGTCATGTCCTCATCGAGCACGTTGCGAGCTACATCGATCGGAAATCAGCTGCGGATGCGATTATGCTGCCCAACAAGGCGGAATGGAATACTGTTGACCACGCCATCGATGCTCTGGATGCACGGGCGTGCGATCTGCTGTTCGACCTGCTGGGCGATTCAATATCCAACCATCTCGACTGGTGCCCACACTCAGAGCCCACTCGAGCTCACTATGTTGTTGTCTTTCGCTGCTCTCTACTCGCGCCATCGCTCATATGTGTTCGTCGGTTCAGGGCCCGCAATTCTCTGGAATCCGTTCAAGGCTCCCTCGCAGACCTCAGGGAATCGTTGCGCCATCTTCTCTCATATGATCAAACCAAGACGTCCGCCAAGAATTCGAACTCGAAGCTCTGGCAAAACACGAACAGCGAGCTCCTTCGAACCAAGCAGTTTCATGGGACGTATGGAGAGCTTGACGACATCCATTGGGCTGTTGTCGACAATGATCGCGATCCAGAACGGATAAAGGAGCTTCTGAAGGACTTCCCCGGGCACGTAAACAAGCCTGCTGGGCGGCCTGGCTACTCTGGCTTCACCGGTTACACGTGCGTGCATTTTTTATAGTTATTCAAAAAAGAATACAGAAGACCAAAGATCAAACGCCCTCAGGCCTCTGCACATCGCGGTCGATCTTGCGAAGCCAAGCGTTGTCAAGCTGCTGTTGAAGCATGGGGCAGATCCCACAATACAGGTCATCCCACGAGGGCAAGCCTCTCAAATCGATGCTACATCATACGCGCGAGTACTCATTTCCCGCTGTGAAGAAGTCATTGTTGTACTGAAGGTTCGACTTCCTTTCGCAATATTTAATCCAACGAAACGCATTTGAAGTGTAATATTTTAATGACGATGTTCTGATGCTTTTTGATACAGGAAAGGTTTCCTTCCTTGAGTCGAGAAATCGATTCCGAATCGCGAGATGACGAGAAGAACAATAATAACGAGTTCGTTCGACATTCGCTTTCATTCCTTCCTCGAATGCCGAATGCCGCAAATTGAAAAAAATTGCCGACAGTGATGATGGCAGAGGTATTGCCGACAGTATTGATGACGAAGGAGACTTAAAATGCAGAAACGGGAGCAAATCATCTGCAGCAAGCCACGGGTGCGATGGATATTTACACTAATTCAGCTGGTCACGAAGGTATAGTGCTTGACACGTGTGATCACGATTTTTGAAGGCACATTGGCGTATACGAGGATCCAGCTGCGGATGGAACGCTTATGTACTCTGCACGGCTCAACTTCACACTTTGTTCTGCCCAGGTCACAATTCAGGTTGGGAGGGGATCTGATCCGGAGGTGAATGTCTTATTCAAATGCTTTAATTTGAAATGTTCAGCATTCTACTTATCGAGACAAACCGTTGGCACAGCACCTGGCCTTCTTGGTAGACCGCACCAAACTGGCCATGTACGGGGAACAGAAGATTCGCACTTCTTCATGCATTAAGCTCAACGGAGATCTTGAAGACTATGTCAAGGAGCACTGGTTTGAGCTCCTGAAGGGTCCCAAAGGAGAGGGCATCGGATACCGGAGCGGGCTTCTGCAGAACAAGCACAATCTGCCCAAGCACAATTGCAAGCGTAAGAATGACGCCATTATGGCTTGCCGAAAAATCGGCAAGGATGTTGTGAGGTGTGCAATATGTACATCCTCAAGATCTTGAGTTCCGCAATATTTTAATTTTGATGTGCCGCACCAGCTTCATCGAACTCAACCATCGGTCTAATGCGTCGTCGTCGTCGTCGTCGTCTAGATCTTCGTCATCGGCGGCGGCGGCGGCGGCGGCTGCAGGACCAGCAGCTGCTGCAGCTGTACATGTACATGTACATGTGGACGACGCTGGCGATTACGCAGAGCAATCGAAACGGGAGATGGAGATGTTGTCGGAAGACGAGGAGTTCCCTGTCGATTGCAAGGAGACAGGCGATGGGCTAAAGGGGATCAAGCAGTCGAAGAGTGGCGAGTGGATCTGTACAGTCAAGGCCGGCAACCCGGCGTCGGTAGTGGAGGTGGCGAGAAGCACGGAAGCGTCGGTCAGTCATTTTCTAGTTCTGATTATATATGTTTGTTTCATTGCATTCGCAATCTTGACAAACCTGCGGCCCGCAGGCACTTGCCCCTATTTACGACCGAGTCATGCTCGCTCTCCGTGGTTGGGAATACAGCCGCCGCCACAGCCGCCGCCCGTCGACATTCGGGCTGAACCGCCCAGCTGCAGCTGAGACGTACAAGTCAGAAGCATGGGCGGTCGCACTTCGGGAAGATCCGGCTGCGGACGAGGTTGGGTACAGGGATCCGGACTTGCAGAGGGACTTGCAGATCGAAAAGGATGCGTTTGAAAGGATTGAGAGAGCCATCAAAAAAACAATCCTGTGCGACCTTGCTCGTTCTTTTTCGACGTAAGTCTGATCATGAGTCTTGTGTGCAGGTTTGTCAAGTCCTTGCTGCCAGCAGACGAGGCAGCCGCCGTCAAGTGGTCGGTACACACGGAGGATTCGGATTCGGAGGAGGAGCCTGAACCGCCCGATGGGCAGCACTTGCTGGACGTGATCAGGCTCGCGACAGAAGGTGAGCATCTCTGGAATCGTGCACTTCGTACTCGATTGCAAGCTTAACACGCCTCCGAATCCGAATTCGAACTCAGAAAAAATGAGGATGCAGTTGCGTGCGAAGTTCCTGGAGGAGTCGAACAGCGGTGGAGTAGTGAAAGGGGAGAAGAAATATGAAGATTCAGAATTCGGTTCGTCTCTATATTTTGTCGATGATGAGAGCCAGTAAATCTCTCTCCGTCTGGGCGCAGAGGCCCAGGTCCATGACCTCCCAGATGCATCAGACCATGAAGTTTTGCGCTCTCGTGGGCCGCATGCAAAGCTCATCGGGCGCTCGGAAGTGACGGACCGGGTTTGGAAGCAGAAGGGGTATCGTAGAATACTAAGGAAGCTGCCAGCCGGCCAAGGCCCTGTCAGAAAGGGGTCGATGCCGAGTGCAGTCGATCCATCACGGCCCATAGAAGTCAAGATCGTATCCGACGAGAGCCATGTGCAGTCCACTCTTCGTATCCGTGATCAGGTCTTTTCTCTTTTATCTGATTTGACTGTTTCACATAAGCTCTGTAACAAGTGATCAGGACAAGCTTGCCTACACAAGAGCTATAGAAGATTTCATCAAATGCAATCATCCCCGTGGTAGCAACACTTCCTTGATCAAAGTGCTTGAAATGTCCTTTCTCATGATCGCATTTACGCCCTCCTGATAATCTTACTCACAAATTCTTGCCCTCTTGCTCAGCTTGTTCGAATCACGAACAGATTTGATCCTGCCTACGACTTTGTACATGGGTTAGTCGACATTTTCTGCTTTTGACCAGGACTTGTTCATGATCAACATGCGACGTTACACGTTCGTGCAGGAATTCATTCGGAGTGGCTGCAAAGGAAGACATGCTGTGGGATCCGCAGTGTCCAATCGTGCTATGCGAGTACGTCGGCGAATACGATCTCGAGTATAACAGTCATCTTCCTGTCGATGTCCGCTTCATGCGAAAGTGAGTATTTCTTCTCCTGTACATATATATATATATATATATATATATATATATATATATATATATATATATATATATATATATATATATATATATATATATATATATATATATATATATATATTAATGTCTCCGCGGCCGCAGGAGCGACATGACTCTAGACGTGACGGAGAGGCCCGGATGGCCTGGCTCCGATGGCGACAACAAGAATCTACTCATCAACGCAAACATGAAGTTCAATGAGGCCGCCTGCATCAATGATGTCAAGTGCATTGCTGAATTAGTTGACGGTCTTGCGTCAGATTTCATTCTCATTCTCTGTCAGGGGGCGCCGCAACAAACGTTTCGCGAATGTCGGTTTCATTGAGGTGACTGTCGATGGATGGTGCGTGAGAACTGTTCTCTCTGTTTTTGCTGCAAATTGTCGAATTTCCCAACAAAAGCTCCAGGCCGCGAATTTTTGTCATCCTCGTGCGAAGTGTGAAGGCCGGGGAACAGGTGCCCCTTTCGAACGGGCTCATACGCTGTTTTCAAAGTCCTTATTCGTGTGCCGCAGCTTCTTGCAAAGTACGGGGAGAGTTACTGGCGCGGCATGCAACAAACGACGAAAGACTTCGTCTTTGTTGCCGTACGCGCGCGAGACGTTATCTGCGGCCAAGATCGTACGCTTCTTAACCTCCTGGCTGGCAGGATGTTGCGGAGGTAAGCAGGAGGCAAGCGGAGGAGGAAGCGCGGCGAGCCAAGGAGGGGGAGAGAGCTGCATTGCGGGAGGTTCGCCGGCTACAAGCGAGGCTCGAGCAGGTTGAAAGGGTGCACGGCCTTTCTTTACTGTGTGTGCTGATCACGACCTCCTCACCTTTGTGCGTGGGCACACAGGCATCTGCAGGCAGGTCGAACACAGCTATGGATGTCGATGACGCGTTTACGTATTTTGAGCCCGTAAGCCATTCTCCTGTCCTTACCGGCTGCGCTTGCCAGCTGATGCATGGCATCCTGAAGGGTCCGCCGGGTGCGCCCTCATCGGCTTCTTCGGCGGCTTCTGGAGGATCCGGAGCGAGCAGCATTCCCCCAGAGGCAGGGCCGGGGCCCGGCCCTTCCCATCCCGCCTCCGCTGCCGCCGCTGCTGCCGCTGCCACCTCGCGGGAGCCCAACCCTGCCGCCCCAGCACCCGCTCCAGTTGCACATCCCCCGCCCCGCGCCCAGTCAGCCGTGCCCTCGCAGGCGTCGCCAGCCGCAGCGTCCGCCGACCTCCTGCTTGGGCCAATTCGCATGGGCATCAGCTGCAGGGCAAAGAACGCCGGCTTCGATGGCAAGCCGGCTGCGCCCAGTTCCTCTCCGAAGGCCGCCTCTCTTCAGTCAGCCCCAGCGCCCTCTGCACAGCCAGCTGCAGCCGACAGCAAGGGCAAGGCTCCAGTGCGCGCCTTGCACGCCTCGGCCCAGCAGCCGCAGCAGCACGTGGCCCTCCGCGCCTCGCCGCCCTCGGCTTCGGAGAGCGAGGCAGCCGAGAGGGCCTTGTCGCCCGACATGCCAGCGGCGTCCACTCCGACCACGGTGCAGGCCGTGGGGCAGGCCGCGGCGTCGGTGGCTGCGTCAGGCTTCCAGCCCATCTTCCAGGAGGGAGCGAAGGGGGGCGAGGCGGCGGCCAGCTCGGCCCCTTCCGCGAGCTCCACTTCTAGGCAACAGCACCGCCCCCTCCTCGCCCCTCGCGCCACTGTCGGTGGCGCCTCCGCCTTCGGAAGCGGCCATGCGAAGGCCGCACGCCCCGTACGCCCCCTTGCCGCCAATGCTTCCGTGCCCTCCCTGATGTCCTTGCAGGCGCCGCCCGCCGCCGAGCCGCAAGGCAAGAAGCCGAAGACAATGATCGACAAGCGCCCCGTCTCGGAGAGCGCAGGTGCCCGCGCCTCGCCCACCCCGCCGGCGCGTCCGTCGAACTGCGGCCGCTCCCCGTCCCCGGCCGGCCTCTCCGCTTCCGCCTCCAGCAGCGAGGCTGCCTCCTCGAAGGCGCCGGCCTCTGGCCAGAAGCCTGTTCCGGAGGTCATCGACTTGGATGAATACGAGCTTATCGATGAGTTGCCCCCAAAGGCCCCCCCGAAGGCCCCCGTCTGTATCGAACTGGATCCGGACGACTAGTCCTCCGCACTCTCTTCCCTCGTCTCCCTCTTCCATCTCGACCCCACCACATCACCCGGCCCCCCGCCCCCTTCGATTGTTGAAGTGCATGACTTGTGCTTGTCAATGCGAGCGCGATTCGGAAGTAGAACAGGATCCGCAGCTACGAGCTGCGCGCGAAGCCAAGGGCGGGCCCGAGCCCCCGCCCGCTGCGCTGCCGCGCGGCCGCAACGCCGGCTGCGACGCGCTTCGGCTTCTGCCAGCGCGCCGCCTTCTTGCCCTTCTTCTTCTCCGCCCCGCCCTGCCGCAGCTCCTGCTTCCGGGCGAGCGGCGGCGGCTGCGGCTTGCCGTAGCCCTCCGAGGGCCGCTTGGCGCCGCGGAAGAGGCGGCGCTCCTCGTAGCGCCGCGCCTTCTTCGCGATGTCGTCCCGCTCCGTGTTCGGGCGCTCCAGCACCACCAGCTTGAAGTTCGCCCTGCCCGCCCCCGGGCCCCGCCCCCTCAGCGAAGCTCGGGGCGGATCGGATACTAGATGCGGGGGCGCCGCGTACACTTCGCGGCTCTTGACGGGGTCCACCAGCCTCTTCGCCTTCTTCTTCGGCGGCGCCGCCCCTGCTGCTGCGCACGCGCGGCGCTGAGCGGGCGGCGCTGCGCTGGAGCGCCACCCGCCGTCGCGCGCGGGCGAACCCTCGGCGACGGATGCGCCGGCTGCGCCTCCCTCGCCCGCTGCCTTTGCGCCCCTCTCCTTCCTCCTGTGGGGCGAGCGTCAGCTACGCCGGCCAGCGGATCGAGCGCGGAGCGCTTCATGGCCACACGCACTCCTCCTCTAGCTTCGCGACGCGCTGCAGAATAGCTTCTGGGAGAAGCTCCCCCTCCGCGACGGCCTGCACGAGCGATGCGATGAGCGGGCGCTCCCCAGCGGCGTGGCCGGCCGGCGCCGCGCACCCGAGGCTTGCGAACGGTTATCTGCTTGCGGCGCTCTCTCGCTTCCGCAACTACTCTGCGGGCGTCAGAAGGTTAGCGCTCTACAGGGAAAGCCGCAGCGAGGCTGATTGCACTGGCATACTTGCTGACGCTTGCAGCCTCCTCGCGGCGCTGCTGCAGAGCCTGCGACTTGCCCGTGGACAGGCTCACCGCCTCGGGCGCCTCGTCGTCGCTGTTCTCAGCGGTCGCTGCCGCTACGGGAGCAGGTGCGGGAGGTGCCGTGGGGGCGGGCTGCGGTCATCGGGATCGGTGATCGCGCGATCGTTAGCTATGCACGCCGGCGGCGGATCACCTCAGCAGCAGCCTGCTCCTCGTGGTGTTCATCCTCTTCTGCAACTTTCCGCTTCGATCGGCTCGACGCCGCGCGCTGCTTGGCCTTGGGCTCCTCTGTGGGCGCGGCAGGCTCGGCAGGCTTCTCCGCGGAGGTGCTGGCCTTCGTCTTCCGGGTCGTCTGCAAGGCGTAGATTACTTGAGAGCGCGCGGATGCGCTGGCGCGCGCCGCTACGTGTCGGACCTTTGCAGGCTTTTCCTCCGCAGGGGCCGGGGCCTCCTCCGCCGGCTTTCCTTTGCTTCCCGAGCGCGTACCTACCATCGCTCTTCACGCTCGCTCGCCGGCTCTGAAGTCGGGGCTGCAATGGGGCAGACTGCCCGGGTACAGTCGCGCAGCACGCATGAACAAGGCGGCCTCCCTCACATTTCTGCTTCTCGCTCTGTTCTCCGTACACGTGGCCCTTGCCAAGATGAGCCCTCCTGGCGCCGGCCTTCCCGGTGGTCTCTTCCCCGCTTCTGCAAAGGACGAAGGCGTGACAGAGGCGGCCGAGGTTAGCGCCCCGGGCCCGCGCCCTCTTGCTCGACTGCTCATGAATTGTCCTGCAGTTCGCCGTGCAGGAGATCTCGTGCGCCCTCGCTCTCCCGCCGGCGTTGTTGCCGGCGTAATGCACTCGCAGGAATCGGTCGAACAGCATGAAATCGCTGGACCTCGTGCAGGTGCTATAATCTGGGATTTAAATATAGGTTTAACAAAATCAAAAACTCGAAACCAAACAGGTGCTCGAAGTCCAGAGGCAGGTCGTCGCAGGCCTGAACTTCTACTTAAAGCTTTCGGTCACGACCGGCGACAAGAACAATCAAATCTACAACGCGGTAGGACGCTCGCCGCGGCCGCGGCCGCGACCTTGGCTGACCCAGCTCGCAGGTCGTGTACCGGAACCTGCAGGGGCAGTTCTCGCTGACCTCCTTCTCCCCCGCGTGATATGCTGAGCGCGGCCGCTTGGCGCTGCCCGGGGCTCGTGTAAATAAATGTATCATAGTACGTGTACAATTGCCTCGTCAGCTCTGCCGCCCGAGCCCGAGGACGCCGCGCGTGTGCGTGCCCCACGCGGCGGCGGGCGGGCCGGCGCAGTGCGGAGGGCGCTGCCACGCGAGGCTGCAGACGGGCCGGGGGCCCCCCTCCTCCTCGACGTCGACGGCGGGCGGCGGGCAGGAGGCGAGGAGGCGGCCCGAGGGGAGGCACCAGACGCGGAGGCGGCCGTCGTCCCCGCCGCAGGCGGCGTACGCCTCGGAGGGGTCGAGGGCCGCGCGGAGCGTCGTCGTGCACTCGTTCCGGTGGCCCTCGAGCCGCGCCCCGGCCCCGGGGCGCCTCCGGTCCAGCAGCAGCAGCTGGTGCGAGGTCGCCGAGACGAGCACCGCGTGCGGCGCCGACGCGAGCGGCCGCAGCGAGCAGACCGAGGAGCGCGCCACGCGGCCGCGCGCCGGGGTCGGCGGGTCGGGGCCATCCAGCAGCGGCGGGGCGTGCGATTGGGCCCGCGCCTCCCGCGGGCCCGCCCTGCGGTGCACGCGCATGTGAGCCGGGGGGGCGCCAGGTAACGGGGGGCACGAGGGGGCGAACCGGAGGTCCCAGGTCAGCACCGCGCCGCTGCGGTCGCCGGAAAGGACAGTGTTTGCCTGCGTGGGTGCGCCTCAGCCCACCCGGAAGCTAGGGGCACGTGCCGGGGCGGAGCGCATGCACGTCAGAGAAGGCGAGGGCGAAGACATCGCTGCGGCGGCCGGCCCCGGGGGCCGGCGGCGCCGGCGCCGGCTGCAGGCGCCGCGTCCGGCCGGAAGTGAGGTCCCAAGCGTACACGCCGTCGGCTCCGACGGCAAGGAGGCTCGGCGGGCCCGGCTGCCACGCGCAGCTCCACGCCGACGCCTGCGCGCGGGGCGCTCGGTTTGCGGACAAGCCGCCGGGGAAAAGATGGATGGACCCCGCACCTTGCCGAAGCTGGCCTGAGCGGAGAGGGTCGGCGCCTCGGGCCCCAGTGCGCCGTTGGCCTGACCCACGCGCCAGACAACGGCGCTGCCGGAGGAGGAGGCGCCCCCGAGCTCCGTTGTCCTGCGCGGGCGGGCCGGGCCGCCGTGAGCGGCCCAGCCCCGCGCGGGTTAGGCGAGCAGCTGCGCGGGCGAGCAAGGCGCGCACGCAAGGACGGCGTCGCCGTGCGCGACGAGGCCGGCGCCCCAGCGGAGGGAGGAGACGGGCGTGCAGACGCTGGACGTCGCCTGGGACCGCAGGCAGAGGCGGAGCGCGGGCGGCGCGGGGGCCGCCACGCCGGCGCCGCCCTCGCCACGGAAGAAGCCGCGGGGCGGGTCCTCGGAGGGCCCGGGGGCGCCCTCCAGGTCGATGACTTCGAAGAGGGAGAGGGAGCCGGCGCTGCCGCCCGTGGCGACGAAGGGCAGCGACGGGTGCACGTCGATGTCCGCGTCGTGCCTGTTGAACTCCTGCGGGCCAACGGCGTTCCAAGCTCCCCGAGAGTCGCCGAGGGCGTCGGGAAAGCGAAGGACGGGGGCGGCGGCGAAGGCGGACGCCACGGCGCAGTCCTTCAGGCGCCGCCTCGAGCAGCAGGAGACGTCCACCTCACGAGCCGCAAGCTCTCTTGTCATCGATCGCGCGCGCCGCACGCCTGTTTCCGCTGGGGCCGGTGGTGCTGCCGATGCCGTCGACGAGCGCGAGCTCGCAGTCGCCGCCGACGCTCTCGCGCGCTTGCTGAGCTGCAGGAGCGCCGCGCGGGGGTTCGCTGGTGCTTTGTAGTACCGCTTTGTGGCCTCATCGTAGACGAAACCCGGAATTTCTGCGCGCTTCCCGTCAGCGCCGCGTACGCCTGCTCAGAGAGCTCTTTCGTTGGATAGCTAAATCCTTTGCAATCAATGTTGACGCGCGCGCACCTGGAGCCATTCGCCGGTCCAAGACTCCAATTGCAAGGCAGCAGGGGTACGGCGCCCTGACGTCGACGTCGACCTGTCGCAACCTGATCTAGCTAAGCTAAGCTATCGCTCGGGCGTCTCGGCGAATGGGGAAGCGCGCGGGCGGGGATGGCGGCGGTGACCGGCCCCGAAAGAAGCACATGGCCAACTCGTTCGGGCGGGCGAACGTACGGAAGCGATTCGCGTGCGTTCAGAACGCGTCAGATCTAGCTATCCAGCTAACTGTCGGGATCTAGCTAACCGCCGCTTGCCGATCGTGAGGCATCCAGGCGGCTGTGCTAGCGCTCACGATCGGCCCGCAGAGCCAAGCACGCACGCGTCTTCGATCATGGCAGCGTGAGCGGGATTCTGGCGTCTACGGACCCCAACAAGGAACCCCAGTGCTTGTCGGAGCTCACGAGTCTGCTGAAGGACGCCGTCGCCCAGCTCGTGGAGAGCGGGCGCCTCGTCCCATCGCCCGAGCCAGCGCCAGCGCCGGCGTCGAAGAAGCCCAGAGCGCATCCCGCGGCGGCAGAGGGAGAGGCGGGGTCGCAGAGTCGACCGGACGGTCCAGGCGCGGAGCGAGAGGCGGGGTCGCAGAGTCGACCGGACGGTCCAGGCGCGGAGCCGAATTCGAAGGCGCCCGCGGAGGCAGTAGCGGCATCGCACACGGAGGAAGGGGGCGGCAGTGAGTCGGAAGAAGAGGAGGCAGATCCGCAGGACGGAGAGGAGGCCGGGGCCGCTGACAAGCCGGGCCCCGCGGCCGCAGCCGGCGCCCCACGGCAGTGCGGCCCCGACCTGCGTCGGGGCGGCTGCACTCCTGAGGCGGCGGCGCAGCTGGCGGGTGATCGACACGGGGACGTCGGGCCTGGTCTTTGTGGCGGCGCGGGCAGCCTGGCTCGACGTGCGCGTGATCGTGGACCACCTGCTGGCGGCGGCGGGGGCGGGGGCCCTCGCCCGCCCCCCGCGCTTCACGTACCGCCTCCTCCCCGTCATCGCCACCTGCGTCGCCGAGGCGCGCCTCCTTGCGCTCGAGCCGGGCTCCCGTCGGGTCCTCGTTCACCGGTACCCGCTCAGATGGGGGCGGTGGAGCGGCTGTGCGCGGCGGAGCTGCCGCCGGTCTTCGGGGCGGGCGCGCTGGCGGGGCCGGTGACGTACGCGGTGCAGTTCAAGGGCCGCAACAACGAGCGCGTCAAGCGCGACGACGCCATCAAGGCCCGCCCCGGGCGCCCGGCCCCCTTTTGGCCTCCCGCGCGCGCGCGAGCTGAGGGCGTGCCACGGTGGGTGGGGATGGGTGCGCAGGCGGCGGCGGCGGCGATCGAGGGGCGGCACGCGGTGGACCTGCGCGACCCCTCCATCACAGTCTTCCTCGACGTCTTCAAGGCGCGTGCACGTGCACGCCGGCGCGCGCCGCAGCCTGCGCGGTCGAGGAGCTGATTGGGACGACCTTCCGCAGTCGGCGTTCGCGCTTTCCGTGGTCGAGCGCGTGGGCGAGAAGTGCAAGTGCAACCTCGCGGAGATCGCCAAGCGGCGCGCCGCCGGCCCCGGCCCCGGCAAGCCCGCCGACGTCGACGCTGGCGCGGCCCCCGCCCCGGGCGGCGGCGGAACGTGAGGGCCAGGGCCCCCAGGGGGCCCGGCTGGTTCATGTAAGAATACTGAGGAAAGGGGGAAACGATGAGGCGGGGAGGGCATGCTAGGGGAGGAGGCGCGAGAGGATCGGGGGGGCGGCGCCGCGCGGCTAGCAGACGCCGTCGAGGACGGCGGCCTCGCGCATTCGGGAGCGGACGTAGTCCGTCACGTGCTCGTCCCCGTAGCGCTCGATGAACCACGCCTGCCGGGGGCGCGTCGGGGGCGGGCGGGCGGGCGAGGGTGCGGCGTGGCGCGGCGGGGGCGGACCTGCTTGTACTCCTCGCCGGTGAGGCGGCCGCGGCAGGCGGCGGCCCCGCACGCGCACTTGAAGTCCACGGGGAAGGACGTGTACATCGTCCTGCTCGGCCCCCGGGGTGCCGGTGAGGGGCGGGCGGGGGCGGGCGGGGGCGGCGGGGGCGGACGAGTAGTCCATGGTGACCTCCTCGCCCCTGCGGAGGGGGCGGCGGGCGACGAGGTTGAGGCCCTCCATCCAGCAGCTCGGGTCGCAGCTGTGGTTGATCGGCTGCCACCGCTCCGGGTCCAGCGAGGAGCAGAGGGCGAAGACCTGCGCCCCGCCCCACCCGCCGGCTCGCTCCGCGCCCGCTCGGGGGCGCTCGGCGGGGGGCTCGAGGCGGCCCGGCTCGAGGCCGGTGGAGGCGCGCACCCCCTCCGAGACCTTCCACGCGTAGTGCTCGTACATCTCGTAGTAGTGCTTCGGCCAGTTCCTGCGCCCTGCGCCTGAGCGTGGCTCGCGGGGGGCCGAGTCGGGGTGGCGGCACCGCTTCATGTGGCTGTGCGAGGCGAGGATGAGCTGCTTCTCCTCGTTCCGCTGCACGATCTGGCGCGGCGCATGAGGCGGGGCGGGGCGGGGCGGGCGGGGCGGGGCGGGGCGGGGCGGGGCGGGGCGGGGCGGGGCGGGGCGGGGCGGGGCGGGGCGGGGCGGGGCGGGCGGGGCGGGGCGGGCGGGGCGGGGCGGGGCGGGGCGGGGCGGGGCGGGCGGGGCACTTCGCCAGGGGCGATGTCGCGGGTGGCGAAGGAGCCGCCGCCGAGGGCGGGGTCGGCGTGCGGGGCGAAGGCCATCGGCTCGCCGAAGTACTCCCGCTGCTGCCGCGCGAGGGCGAAGTCGACGATGGAGCGGAGGAAGGCCGCCTGGCCCGTCCCGTCCAGCTCCAGGATCAGGTCCGCCGTGCCCCCGTTCGACGGGTCGTAGAACACCGAGCAGTTCGGGTTGATCTCTGCCGCCCCCCGCCCGTGAGGCCGCGCCGGGGGTGGCCGCCTCGCCGGCGCTCCTCAGCGCTCGCACCGAGGAAGTAGATCTTGCCGTCCGGGGCCATGCGGAAGTCGCAGCGGCCGTAGCCCTGGCCCGCCAGGCACACGTAGATCTCCTTCGCGTACTTCTTCATCGTCTCCACCGCCTTCGCGTCGCTCGCCGCCACCCAGTGATTCGCTGCCCCGCCTCCCGTCGGCCCCGCCCGGCCGGGGGGGCGGGGGGCGGGGCGGCGGGGCGGGGGCGGCGCACAGGAGTGGACCCACTTCATCTCGAAGGTCTTGAAGTCGGGCTGGCCCTCTTGGAAGGTGCACTCCACGGGGAGGTACACGAACGGCTCCCGCTCGTCCGCCGGGTTCGACGAGACGAGCACGGAGAACTCCCGCCCGGGGATGAACTCCTCCACCAGCGCCCCGCCGAACTCCGCCACCATCCCCGCCACCTGCCCCCCGCTCGGCGCCCCCCGGCGCCGCCGCGCGCCCCGCGCGCCCGCTGACCTGTTCCCGAAGCTGCTCCAGGTTGGCCACCTTGGACTTGGTGGTCACGCCGACTGGGGGGGAGTGAGCGCGGGCGCCTCCGGGCGCGGGGCGGCGGCGGGGCGGCCGCACTCGAGTTGTAGGAGTGGTGGTGCTTTACGAAGAGGGGGAAGTTGAGACGCTTGGCGATCGTGTCGCAGTCTGCGACGGTCTCCGCGAAAGCGTAGCGCGGCGTCGGCACGCTGCAGGCGAAGCACGCCTTCTTCATGCCCTCGCGCTGCCCGCCCATCACCTCGAGCGGCACGCGAGCGACTCGGGCGCGGCGGGTGCCGATCACACCGTAGGATCATAGAAGAGCGAACTCGCTCCCGTGAACGCCAGCTTCTCCTTCTCCATGGCCAGCACGACATCAACGCCGGGAGTGTCCTGCAAGGGCGGGCGAGCCGGAGAAGCGATCGAAGTCAATAAAACGCTAGATACGATCGTCGGCCGCCGCAAGGCCGCCGGCGGCGCCGCACCTCGTCCCAGGCGCCTGCGGGAGTCGGGTCCGTGTCATGCGTCGGCGGCGACGGCGCGTCACGGAGGGCCGCGTACCATCGCACAAGTTGACGAAGCTATATCGTTCAGGAGAAGGCGACGTCAGCGAGGGCGGCCCGGCGGCGCTGGAATGGCCGCAAGCTCGACGTACACATCGAAGTCCTTCTTGCGGCGGCGGATCGTCTTGTTGACTGTGCTCTTCGTCAGGAAAATGGTTTCGCATGTCCAGCCGGAGGGCAGAAGGCGATCCAGGGATCTCGGCGGGTCGAGATTTGCGACTGCAGACGTGCTGCCTTCGTAGCTGGGCAAAAGCAATGCCAGGCGTCTGCTGGGCATTCCCGACTCCGGCATGTGTGTGCCGGCGGTAACCGGAACTGGCGGGCTCTGCGATCGTGGGGTACAGGTCAACCGTGATGGCCTCCAGGAACCGCACCCTCGAGTTCGTGAGGCACCGGGACCGCATCAGGTGCGTGCGTAGGGCCTTCTCTGCGAAAACAATGCGCCCCGAGGGGGGCGCGCCGCCGCGCGCCGACTTGAAGCGCGCCGGCAACGCACCGCTAGCTGCTTTACGAGCGCAATGACCGATTTCTGCAACTCGGCCGGGGCTGATGTCCGCACCACCTCCCGGCAACGCGCAGGACATTCCGAAGCCAGCTCGGGGAAGAGTACGCATCCGGAGGGGCCGGAAGCAGCAAGCTCGGGCGCTTGAAATCGCTCGGTGCTCGCAAGAAGAACGGCTACAGGCCGCTGCTGGAAGATGCAGACGAACAGCGAGAACTCACGCTCGCGGACGAAACGCCGAGGTGGGCGGCGAGGGCGCAGGACGTGCAGGAGACGTTAAACTTGATCAAGCAGCGGCGTGTGTACCGCCCCGCTCCGCGCGGCCCCGCCGCACTCACTCCGCCCGCTCTCGCAGTGCCCGAGCTGCGGAAACAGCAGGGTCAGAGGCTCCTTCCGCGCTTCGAGGGGCCGTCGGAGGCGGAGCTCGAGGCGATCATCGACAGGGACTCGCGGGCGGTCACGCAAGTCCGCCCCGCGCTCTCGGCGCCCGTGCCGGCCCCGCTCACCCGTCTCGACGCCGCAGCTGTTCAGCAGGGCACAGCAGGCGCTGCAAATGATTCGACCAGACCCGGCGGCGCCGACGCCCACCGACGCTCCGCTTAGGCCAGAGGAGCGCGAGGCGAAGCGCCAAGCGCAGCAGGAGCAGCTCGTGGTCACGCAGGTGCGCCCCGGCTCGCTTCCCTTCCTCGCCCTGCGCGCTCAGCGCTGGCGCGCCGCAGAACGTCCAGAAGGCGCTGGCTGCGCAGCTGCAGGAGCTCAGCGTGCAGTTCAGGAGGGAGCAGAGCGACTACGCCGCCAGTGCGCGCCGCGCGCCGCGCCGCGCCGCGCCTTGCGGCGCGGCTTGACGGGGCGCAGAGCTGCGGGCGCAGGCGACGTCGGCGCAGACGGGCTCGCTGCTCGCCGGCCTTGAGAGCGACAACCAGAGGATAGACGACGTGCGCGCCCGCCCGCCCGAGCCGCGGGGGCGGGCCCGACGCGGGGGCAGGACGACCTGCTTGACGGCGGGGGGCCCGAGGGGCTGGCGGGCCAGCGGGAAATGGAGCGGCGGGTGCGGGAGCGCTCGGCGGAGATCGCGAAGGTCGCGCAGTCCATCGCGGAGCTGGCGGAAATCACGAAGGCGCGCGCCGTCCGCTCTGCGCTGCACGCGCGCTGACGCTCGGTGGGGCAGGACATCTCGACCCTGGTGATCGACCAGGGGACGCTGCTGGACCAGATCGACCACAACATGGAGCGCACGGAGAAGAACATCACATCGGCGAACGAGGAGCTGCGCAAGGCCGAGGAGTACCAGAAGGGCGGCCGCTTCATCGTCTGCGTCGTCTTCCTCTCCGTCCTCATCGTCTGCCTCTTCGTCATCCTCCTCGCCCGCCGGTAGCGCCCCGGCGCCCTCGCCACCCTCCCCGTCTCTTCCTGCCCCCGAGCCTGCCCCCCTTCGGAATGCACCCGCTCCCCGCTCTCTCCAGGTCCTCCCGATCAGCCTGCAAGCCTCTCGCCTCTCGTTCTTAACGCGCCCCCCTCCCCCTTCCCCCCCCCCCCATCGCCTCTTGAAATAGCTATGTATTTTCTAAAATAATCAAAAGAAAAAGCATAGACCGGGAGGGGAGGCAGGGTCTGGAAAAAGGGGAGGCGGCGCGGGGCGCAAAGGGGCCGGTGGGCTACATGCCGCCGCCCGGGGAGCGCTTGGGGCTGGAGCGAGCGAGCTTGGGGAGGCGGACGGGGGAGGCGGGCTCGGCGGGGATCCCGAAGAACTCCTCCTGGCCGTACCCGTCGAGCCGCATCTCGCGGTCGCGCCCCGCGAAGGAGAAGGAGGGCCCCGTCGAGTGTACCATCGACCTCATCCCCGTCATCGGCGGCGGCGCGTACCGCGGGCCCGGGCTCGCCTCCCCGATACCCTGCACCTTGCTGTGCAGCGGACTGCGCCGGCTCATGGTCGGGGGCGCGCGCTGGCGGGGGCGGGGGGCGGCGGGGGCGGCGCGCGCACCCGATGTAGACGGCCTGGGTGAAGCGGCCCTCCGCGCCGAAGGAGAAGGACGGCTCCGTGCGCCGCGACGAATCGTTCTGCTCCTCCAGGCTCGACTTTGTGCTGTACACCGGCCTGCCGCCCCGCCCCGCCCCCTCAGCGCAGCGCGTCCCCGACGCCCCGCCCCGCGCGCCGCACACCCGGGGCTGTGCAGGCCCTGCCGCTCCACCGCGCTGTGCACTTTCGAAATGAAGCGGCCTGCTGCCATTTAGCGACGCAGCAGGGAGGGCGGAGGGGGCGCGCGCCCTTCTCGGCGCGGGGGCCGTGCGGGAAGGTGAAACTCGGCTCGTTTCTCATCCCGCCGATCTCACTCCTACCGATCGCCTCGCGCTGCAGCCAGAAGTCAGCGGGAGGCCGCGCCCGCATCCCGACCGCCGCACCGGATCTTTATACACTGCACACGGGAGAGCGTCAGCGCTAGCGGCGAGCGCCGGGGTAAGCGTGTGCGCGTGACGCACCGGGCCCCGGCGAGTGCCTTCCCATATCCGCAACCTGCAAAGCGTCTTCGTGAGCTGCGAGGACAGAGAGTTGGGAGGACGGACGGCGAATGACGGCCCGAGCGAACGTCCAGGTTCATCGCGATCTGCGCCCCGCTGCAATGAGGCGCCCTGCCAGAATATCGACGCCTGGGGGCGGGAGCGCACTCGTCTGAGAAAAGCTGAAGCTCGGTTCCTCGTGCCCGCTTGGAAGCCTGGGGGAAACCTCAGACCCCCTCAGACCTTAGGTCACGAGGAACGCCGTGAGAGGCCGCTCACCGGCCGAAGCTGCTTCTTTGGTGTGCATACCGGGCAGGGCCTTGCGCCGTGGGTTAGACGCGCATCGCGCCCCGAGCGGTCAGCAGGACAGGTAACAGCATGCCCCGCACCCGGCGACTGGTAGCCGATAAGCTCTTTCTGGAATTCCTTGCCGATGAATCTCGCGTAAGGCATGATCTGCGCCGCAGCTGACCCGCTGCGGCTATGCGCACTCGCACTCCTGCTGGCGCTCCCAGCAAGCTCCCAGCAAGCTGGCTCAAGCTGTGCGGGGATGTGCGGGTATACTAGCTAGCGACTGGCAGTAGAGGGACTCCACAGGCGGGCCGCAACACGAAACAGCTGCCCAGCTTGCTCTTCCGGGGGTACTGCAATCGAGCGCCCAAATTGAGCCTCGACGCGACCGCGCAATCGCACATCGGCGAGGGCGCATACGGATGCACAGATCGCTCGTTCACGCGAATTTCATTCGTTGAGCGATGGAGGCGGAGGAGGCCGCGGAGCAGCCGGCCGCCGCTGCCGAGGCAACGGCAGAGGCGGTGGGTCCGGCAGAGAAAGCGCAGGATGCGGATCCCAGTGCGCAGAACGCAGAAGATGTGGCTGAAGCGCCAGCACCTGCGAGCGAGCCTGCCCAGACGGACGCTGGGGATGGCGAGGCCCAAGTAGCTGTAGAGGCAGGAGTTGAGCAAGATTCCACAGACGGTCCGGCTCCTGTGGCGCCGGTCGAGGAACCAGCGTCGGCGGGACCCGAGCGCCCGCCCTCTGCGGCAGCTGAGCGGCCAGCTTCTGCTGCAGCAGAGCGCCCGGCCTCCGCCATGGCGGAGCGCCCGGCCTCCGCAGCAGCGCAGCGTCCACCTTCTGCTGCAGCGGAGCGCCCGGCCTCTGGTGCGGCGGAGCGGCCAGTGTCTGCGGCGGCAGAGCGGCCAGCGTCTGCCGCGGCGGAGCGGCCAGCTTCTGCCGCGGCTGTGCATCCTGCTTCTGCCGCGGCTGAGCGTCCTGCTTCGGCAGCGGCTGAGCGTCCTGCTTCGGCGGCGGCTGAGCGTCCTGCCTCTGCGGCGGCTGAGCGTCCTGCTTCTGCGGCGGCTGAGCGTCCTGCCTCTGCGGCGGCGGAGCGCCCTGGTTCCGCACAGAATGCTGCCAGCCCGGAGCCGGAAGCCTCCCCTCCACGGCCCGGCTCGGACTTTGCCAGGACTCCGACCCCCGAGGGGACCCCCGGGCACATCTTGGCGCCGGAGCCCGCCACGCCGGAGCCCACGGCCGGGGAGGCCCGCCCCGCGTCCCGCCCCCCTTCCCAGCAGGCGGAGGCCCCGCCGCCCGAGCGCCCGCCCTCGGAGGGCCGGGCCGCTCAGGCCGCGCCCGAGCCCCAGCCCGCCCCCACCGCGGAGCCGGCCCCCGAGCAGCCGGTCACCTGGAAAGGCGCGGGCGCCCGGCCTCGCCTCCCTCGCGGCGGCCCGCGCCCTGACGCGCCGCGCGCGCAGTGGCGAAGCCGGATGTGCCGGTGCCGGCGGCGGTCGAGGGCCACCCGCCGGGGCGGAACGTGAGCGTGCTGGTGCACAACGTGCTGGCGAACTGCTGGGTGACGCCGGAGTGGTACGAGGGCGTGGACGCGGCGCTGCTGGACCCGGCGCGCCGGCGCCACATCGTCATGGACCGCATCGCCGCCTACGACGCCGACATCGTCTGCCTCCAGGAGGCGCGCCCGAGCCCCGCCGGCGCCCCGCGGTGGGACCCGTTAAGGGGCGCGGGGACGGGGCTGGGCAGGTGGAGCGGGGCGAGCTGCAGTACCTGCTGGAGCGCTTCCGGACGGAGGAGCGGCCGCTCTACTTCGCGACGAGCCTGGCGTACAACAGCCCGACGGCGGCCGGCGTGGACAACGGCTGCGTCGTCCTGCTGCGGAGCCGCTTCTTCGAGCCGGACTTCGACGTGGAGAACCAGGTGTGGAACGAGGAGGGCTCCGCCGGCAACATCGTCCTGTGCACGCGCAAGGTGGCCGGGCGCCTCGCCTTCGTCCGCGTCTGCCTCGTCAACTGCCACCTCGCCGTCGGCAAGCACGGCCTCAAGCAGGCCCAGCGCATCGTCCACCGCGTCAGGCACTTCCTCCGCGCCAAGCCCGCCGACATCGTCCTCTGGTGCCCATCCGAATTGAACCCCCAGTTGAACCCTTCCGCATTGCCTTCCGACGGCGCCGGGGGGCGGCAGGGTGGGCGACTTCAACGCGGACCTCGCCTCCGAGACGATGCGGGAGGTCCTCGAGGACGGCTTCCGCGACGCCGCCGCCGGGCCCGACCCCGCCGCCCCGGAGGCCCGCGAGCCCACGTGCGCGCCCGGGCCCCCAGCCGGCGCCCGCCCCTCGCGCCCCAGTCGAGCCGGGGGGGGGCAGGTACGCGCCGGCGAACCCGTCGGCGGGCGGGGGCCCGTCCCGCGTCGACTTCATCCTCTTCAAGGGCGACGTGGCGGGGGTGCGCACGCGCGCTCGCGCGGCGGCGGCCTGCGCTGCACCGCCACTCCTCCGAGCCCCCGCCGGGGGGGCGCGCCCCTGTCGGACCCCGATCCGACGCCGCTCGGGCGCAGGTCTCGTTCCACGTTCCGCAGTACTCGGGCGGGGGTGGGCAGCAGGGGCGCGCGGAGTGGTCCCTGCGCGAGTTCGGGAGCGACCATTCCCCTCTGGCGTGCAGGTTCTCCTTCGAGGACAAGCCCTGGCAGCCCTAGTCCGGTAGCTAGCTATAGTCCCGATAGCTAGCTATAGAGGTGTAGCATACGCCTACTGCGGCCTACTTCATATGTAACGCCTCGACGCTCGTGCGAATTCATGTGCACGTGCGAGCCTCGCCGAGTACTAGGCTACTACTAGCATCGCATGTATGCTTAGCAGCTCGCGTACGCACGCTAATTTCATGTGCGGCGTGCGGCCGGCGCGGCGTGCATGATCAATTGCAAGCGTGCAAATAGACCAGGGGGGACGGAACCGGGGGTACCAGTGCTTAGCTATCAGATTCCGCATCTTCCCCTCGCGGCCTCGCCGCTGTTCGCCCGCACCGCGGGATTAGCTTCAGGATGTCGATTATCGTGGGCCAGGCAAGTTTCTACAGCAACAAGTTTCAAGGCAGGAGGACGGCGTGCGGTGATCGGTTCGACCAGAATGGCCTCACGGCGGCGCACAAAACATATCCTTTTGACACCCCCTGCTCGCCAAAATTGCCTTGCGCCGCAAACGCGCCGCCCCGCGCGGTTGTGCGGCGCGCAATCACGCGCACGTTCCTTGACCGGAGCCCCTCACGTTGCCGTGCGGAACGCGTGTTCGTGTGACAAACACCATCACTGATCAGTCGGTGGTCGTGCGGGTGAACGACCGTGGACCGTACTGCCACGGGCGTGTGATCGACCTTTCGCGGGCGGCTGCCGGCAGCATCGGGATGCTTGGGCGCGGCGTAGTCCCCGTGAAGGTGGAGGTCCTTGGCCGCGCGGAGACGGCCAGCGCGATGGCGTTCAGCGACAGCTCCCTTCCGCGGTCAGCCAGCTCCTCAGCCCTTGCGGCCGATCCGCGGGCGGCCACCCCGTCGTCGCCGGTCGACAAGCTCCTCTCCTCCTTCCGCAGTATGTCTATGTCTCCAGGTGGGCGGGCTCCTCTTCAGCGGTCAGCATCGTTCGGCGGCAGCAGCGTGTCGTCTCCCCGCCGGGCACTCCAGCGGTCGGACTCCTTGAAGACGGCGCTGGCGTAAGCGCCGTAGCCGTCGGTCTTTCCGTCCGCAGGCGGTCCCCGGTTGCAATAGGGTAGTTCAGCCATGTCTTTTTTGTGGATTGGATTCTCTTCGCTTCCTTTGCTTCCTCCTCTCCTTCCCGGAGATTTTGGGACCCAGTCTGTTGCGACTCCCTTTCAATTTCGCTTCAGGAGTGAGGGCAGTATTTATCTCCGTCTCTTGATATGTCTTCCCAGCCGCTCGCCACCTTGTACGCGATGCCTCTTTCCATAGTTCGTGGGGGTGTAGGGGGAATAGAGTAGTAACGTACGTTAGGATTCCAAGGTGGTACGCCTGGATATCGAGCGAGCTCGTTTTGGACGTGCTTCTCAGCAGTCTTTCGATCCTTTTTCCGTAGTGCACTAGGTATTTGCTGCTTGGTCGCCTTGATATATTGTGAATGACACCGAAAACTTACCCGTTCCGCGCACCTGGAATGGGGCAATCCGCATGCGAAGTCCAGGAGGGCCGAGCGCTAGCAGCGTCTGAATGTCGGGCAGAGCTAGCTAGATCTAGATCGCTAGCGCTCCATAGCGCCGCGCGCTGTGGCACGCTTCCCGCGGAGGTAATCTTAATGATCCGAACCGTAGCGCGCGCACTGCCAGGCTGCGGCACGGCATGACCGTCGGGCACGGATCAATTTCGAAATCTCAGGCCATCGGGCTCGGCGTGGTGTCCGGACGCGTTCCTCGCGCGCAGCATCATCATTAGTATGGCGCAAGCGCTGCACGGAGCAGAGGTGCATCAGCGCGATCATAATAGCGCCTGGGTACAGCACCACCGTAGCACCTCCAACCCAAGCCCTGCGACGCCGCAGGGCAGACTTCAGGTGCGCTTGCTACAGCGCCGACTGGTGCTTTCTCGCACATGCCGTGCCGGGCATCGGATTTGTTCCCGGCGCGAATGTCGCGCTGATCCAGGCGAGCAGATCACAATGGAGGCGTTCGCCAGTATACCGGTGGTTCGTCCCGGCCGCGGCGTCGTGAATGCGGCGCACGCCGGCGGCTCCGTCGCCGCTGGCCGGCTTGCCTGCGCACCGTCCCGGAACTTCGCTGTCGGCCAGCTGCGGCATCGCGCGAGTCCGGAGACACTGAAGTCTAGCAGCTCCTTCTTCTTCGACGGCTCGCGCTCAGCAAAGTTCAGGCTTGGCCGCTCTCATCAGGAAGCGGTGGCCGTCCAGAGGCAAGCGGATTGGCTGCGTTCGATCGTCAGCGCTCTTCCGCCTCCCTCTTCGCTAGATGAGGCCAATGCCGATGAGCCGCCGGCGTTGCCTGCGCGCTACGTCGTCGTTGCCCTTACCTTCCTCGCCTTCCGTGCGCCACGATCGCGTCCCAACCCGCTCTAGTGACCTCTTCAATCGGGCTGATCCCTTCCGTCGCCCTCCCGCCCTCGCTTCCGAACGCATGATAGTTGTCTGCAACATGGACAAGGTCAGCCTCCCGCTGCGTCGCTCTCGCGACGCGACGCTCAATCTTTTGTTTCTGCTTGTTGACCTCGCTGCTTCGTTCGGACGATCGCAGGTCAATATGTCCGTCGCGATTTTACCGATGGCCAAGGAGTACGGCTGGAGCGCGACAACGGTGCGGGCCCGCTGCCGCCTACCTTCGCCTTTCTTTTCTCCTACACTAAACCGGGAGCTCGCTCGCGGCGTCGCGCGCGCAGATGGGCATCGTGCAGTCGTCCTTCTTCTACGGCTATATCCTGACGCAGACGCCGGGCGGGGCGCTGGCGGACCGCTTCGGTGGCCGCCTCGTGCTGGGGATGGGCGTGCTCTGGTGGTCGATCTTCACGGCAGTCGTGCCGTGGGCCTCGCAGAAGGCGGTCTGGCTCCTCCTCCTGTCCCGCGTCTTCGTCGGCCTCGGCGAGGGCGTCGCGCCCCCGGCCATCACCAACCTCCTCTCCAAGTCCGCCCCCGCGCCCGCTGCCGGCGCGCTCGCCGCGGGGCCGAGCTGGGCGGGCGGGGTGCAGGTGGGTGCCGGTGCGGGAGCGCTCGCGGGCGACGGCGCTGGTGTTCAGCGGGATGAACGTCGGCTCCGTGGCCGGCCTCATTCTCGCCCCCTACATCATCGACGGCTACGGCTGGCCCGCCGTCTTCTACGGTCCGCCCCCGCCCCCGCGCCGCCCCGCCCCGCGCCGGCCCGGGCGCCGGCCGCCGACGCCCGGGCAGTCTTCGGGCTGGTGGGCGTCATCTGGTACTTCATCTGGACCTTTACCGTCCGTCACCCGCCCCCGCTCCCCGGCAACGCCCAGGTCCGCTCCCCCCGGGAGCCCGCCCGCGCCGGAACTGGCCGACGCGCGGGCGCAGATCGGGCTGCAGCGCGACTGCCCGCCCTCGCGGGACTCGCTGCTCAAGAACCCGGCCGGGGTCCCCAGCGACCCGCCGGCCGGCCGCCCCTTCACCCCGGCGCCCGGCGAGAACCCCATCGTCGGTCCGCCCGCCCCGCCCCGGGCCGGCGCGCCGCGCGCCATCGGGGGCCGACCTCGCGGGGCAGCGATGGTGAAGGAGTTCACGCCGCCGCCGCCGAAGAAGCCCAAGGCGGAGCCGCGCGTCGTCCCCTGGGCCACCTTCTTCCGCACCCCCGCCGTCTGGGCCCAGATCGTCGCCCACTTCTGCGGCAACTGGGTCCGCCCGCACCCGCACCCTCCCCTCCCCCCGGGGCGCCTCGAGCGGGCGGGGGCGCAGGGGTACTACATCCTGCTCTCATGGATGCCCTCGTACTTCTCGGACCACCTCGGCTTCGACGTGAAGCACTCGAGCCTGCTCTCCGTGCTCCCCTACCTCACCATGTCCGTCTCGGGCTCCCTCGGCGGCCTGCTCGCCGACTTCCTCGTGAGCCGCGGCAAGTCGATCACCTTCGTGCGCAAGTTCATGCAGAGCGTGGCCTTCCTGGGGCCGGCGTGCTTCCTGGCGCTCCTCACGAGGACGACGGCGGCGGTGCCGGCGCTCCTCTGCCTGACCCTCGGCCTCGCCCTCTCCTCCTTCAACCTCTCGGGCCTCTACTGCAACGCGCAGGACATCGCCCCCAAGTACGCCGGCGTGCTCCTCGGCATCAGCAACACGGCGGGGGCCCTCCCCGGCATCGTCGGCGTGGCCCTCACGGGCTACATCCTCGACACCTTCAAGTCCTGGAACGTCGTCTTCTACACCGTCATCGGCTTCTACATTTTCGGCACCATCTTCTGGAACGCCTTCGCCACCGGCGAGAAGCTCTTCGACTGAGCGCCCGCCCCCGCCGCCCGCCCCTAGCCCCGGCCCCGCACCCCGCACCCGCCCCCGTCCCCCTCGAGTCTCCCACGTCCCCTTTCTCTCCCCTTACCGTACGCGGGCGCCGCCGCTCGCCCCGCCATGGCGCGCGCGCCGCCGCCCCCGCAGACTTTATCCCCTTTTTTCAAGTAAAGCTATAAAACTCTCAAAATTGTTTAGACATGGACACGGCTAGGCATTTAGATAGCTTCTTTCAGAAATATGCAGTGGATCTCCGAGGCTCGTCCGAATTCGCCCGACTTGCAGTGATCATGAGGCGTAGTCTGTGCGGCGATCGAATCGCACGAGCGCGCGCCGCCCTCGGCTGCCGTGGCCGCAGCCGCAGAAAATTTTTAATTTAAGCGTGCACGCGGGGCCCCGCGCGCGGCGACCGTGACGGCCGCCGCAGTCTTAGCCGCTGAGCGACGGAACTTCCACTGAGTCAATCGAAATTCAGTGATTCGAAGTCCAAGCTAAATTTGAAAGCCTGAAGGCTATCATAGTAGTAGTAGTAGTATAGCCTATAGCTAGCTATAGCTAGCGGGACCGTCCGACGGTCGGACATGATGCGCGATCCGATCGACTCGGCTACTCCGAGGCTCCGAGGCTCAGCTCGACGATGTTAACGTTCGACCGTCACGGCGTCGGACAATGTCGGACTCCGAGGCCGAGGCTCCGGGACTCCATGGCCAGGACTCCCGAGCCCGACATGGCCAAGCTTCAAATAGGGTATCGCGCAATAATTATATAAGACACCACTAGCAGCGAATGGCCGCCGCAGTCTTAGCCGCTGAGCGACGGAACTTCCACTGAGTCAATCGAAATTCAGTGATTCGAAGTCCAAGCTAAATTTGAAAGCCTGAAGGCTATCATAGTAGTAGTAGTAGTATAGCCTATAGCTAGCTATAGCTAGCGGGACCGTCCGACGGTCGGACATGATGCGCGATCCGATCGACTCGGCTACTCCGAGGCTCCGAGGCTCAGCTCGACGATGTTAACGTTCGACCGTCACGGCGTCGGACAATGTCGGACTCCGAGGCCGAGGCTCCGGGACTCCATGGCCAGGACTCCCGAGTCCCGACTCCCGAGTCTTGAGCCGCTGACAAGCTCAGTCCCGAGAAAATTGCCAGATTGAAAGTGCACTGTTTGAATTGAAACTCAGATAGCTGGAATAACTTAAGAATAATTTAGTGTACTCTAATACTATGCTTCAAATAGGGTATCGCGCAATAATTATATAAGACACCACTAGCAGCGAATGGCAGGCTGATCGACGTCGCTGTGAGCGCTGCGAGCTCCAGCTCCGGACGCCCCCGAGCGCCGCGGGGCTCGCGGCGAGCGTCGGGCTCGTAGGCGGCCCCGCGGGGGCCCAAGGGGGGCTGGAGCCGCTTCAGCCCCTCGGATGCGTCGCGGGAGGCCTGCCGAGGGGAGGGCCGGCCGGGCGCTGGGAGCCCCGGCGGCTGGGCGGCCGAGGGCGAGGCCGGGATGGCGTGGAAGGCGGCGGTGGTCTGCTGCGCCGGCGCCCCCCGCGCTGCCGCCGGCGCCGCGCTCTCGGCGGGCACCGGCCCCCGCGACGGGTCCGGCAAGTCCGCGGGGCCTCCACATCACGGTATGGTTGAATTGCAAGGCGCCGGCGGTCGGAGGCCGGCTGCCAGCCGTCGAGGTGCTCGCGCTTCGCGCCTCGGGGTCAAATGATAGGAGGCCGCCACTGGGCCACTCCGCCCCGGAGTCCGCCTCGCGCTACGCGTCCTCCGTGACCGCCACTCCCCCTGGGGCCTAAACCCTTATCTCCGGCCGGCTGTCAGCCGGGGAAGGAGTCGAAAGCGAGCTGCGGAAGGGTCGGCGGCAGCAGGAGGCAGCGCGGGAGGGGCGCGGCGGCGCACCTCGTGGTCGAGCAGGGCGGCGGCGGCGCCGTCGGCGTCCAAGCCGGCCTCCAGCGCGTCGAGCTCGAGCTCCAGATTGAACTCGGCGTCGGCGTCGGCCTCGGCCTCGGGCTCGCGCTCGGGCTCGGGCTCGGGGGCCTCGCCGGGGCGGGCGGGGCGGCGGAGGGCCTCCTGGAGGCGGGCGACCTCGGCGCGGCCGGCCCGCAGCGCCTCCTCCAGCTCCGCGATCGCCGCCTCCGCCTCCGCCTCCACCCGCGAGTCCCGCGCCGGCGGCACCTCCCGCGCCTCGTACCGCTCCACGTGCCGCCGCTGCACCTCCGCTGCCCCGCGCCCCGCGGTCGGCGCGCCGCTCGCGCCGCGGCGCGCGGGCGCGGCGCGCGCACGTTCAAATGAGCGGGCCTCGGCCTGCTCCCGGCGAAGCTGCAGCAGTTCTTCCCGCTCCCGCGCCTCGTCCTCCTCCCAGGAATTCTCCTCCTCCTCGGGGGCCGGCCGCGGCGGCCGGGCGACGCGCGACTTGGTGGCCATGACCTTCAGGTTCCAGCACTGGCCGTCGTCCACTGACCAGCCCCCGGACTCGACGCATTCGCGAAATGACTCAACGGGCCAGGACCTCCCGACGCAGTCCTGCCGCCGGTAGCACTGCTGCTGATAGTAGCTCATCCTCTCCTAGCTCGGTTGCGCTCCGCCGATGCTACGCGCGGTCATCTGCGGGACTCCGCCGGGCTGCACCTTCCATTCCACTGGTACCTTCCGAAGAAGTTCTCACCGCTAGCTGGCCCTAAGCTGGGTCGATTGCCGAGCCACTGCCGACAGTTCTGCCGAGTGCCTTCAGCTTCTGCCGAGCTCGAGTGCCGCCGAGCGCGACGTTCTCGCCGTCAGCTTCTCGGATCTCCACTGATGACTCCACGTCGCTTGGCAATTCGTCGTCATAGAACGCCGGGTACGCAAAATCAGCATGCCGCCTCCCAGTAGGCGCTGCGCCGGCCGACTCCTTGCAGCTCGAACCGGTGCGCGCGCATGCATGCACGTGCACGGAATTCCGAAGCTGCAGCTGCGCATAGCGTCTGCAAGACTGCAATAACAACAAGCAAGCACAGCGCGCTCGATATTGGTATCGATAAGGAAACTTGAAAGAGGCCCGCCTAGAGCTGCGGGGGCAGGGAGGCGGCGGGGGGCCCGGCGCCCGGCCCGCCGGGCGGCTCGGCGAAGGGGTTCAGGAAGAGCGTGTCGCGCCCCTCGGCGTACGCGAAGGGGTTCTCCCGCTCGGCAGGTGGGTACAGCGAGACGGCGGGGCCCGGGGTGGCGCGGCCGGAGGAGAGGGCGGGGGCAGGGGCGGGGGCAGGGGCCTCGGGGAGGCGCGGGGAGGCGCCGGCGGAGGCGGAGGCGGGGGAGGCGCCCTCGGAGAAGGACTTGGAAGCGCGCCCCGGGGGCGGCAGCGAGCGCCCGCGCTGCCCCGAGCGCTGCCCGGGGTACGACCCGCCCGCGCCGGCGGCCCCTCCGGCTCCGAGTCGGCACCCGCCTTGCCCGCCTCGAGGTCGACCTCGCCGGGGGCCTCCGAGGCCGGGCCCGGGGCGGGGCCGCGGGGCGGCCCCGGGGGGCGCCGGGGCGGAGGAGGAGGAAGCAGGCGGCGCCGGAGAGGGCGACGCCGACGAGGGCGAGGAGGGCGGCGAGGGCGCCGCTGGCGCGCGCCAGCGAGTCGGCCGCCACCAGCGGCTCGGGGCGGCGAGGGTCCCCCCCGAGCGGGCGGCGGCCGCGTCCTCGGGGGGCGGCGCGAGGGGGCGGACGCGGGGCAGCCCCGCCGCCTCGGCCGCCTCGACGGGGACGCGTGGGGCCGAGGGGGCGCCCGCCGGGCCGAGCCCGAGAGGGCGCCGGTGCCGGCGGCGGAGCGGAGGCGGGCGAGCAGGTCGGACGAGGCCCAGAGCGCTGCGCCGGCGTCAGCCACGCTGGGAGCTGCGGGGGGGGGGGGGGGGGTGCGGCGCGCGCCGGAGGAGCCGGTGAAGCGGGGCACGAGGAGGTCGAGGGTGAGGCGGGCGGCGGCGGCGGTGGCGTTCTCGTCCCCCGCCCCGCACTCGAGGCCCGTGATGAGCACCGCCTCGGGCGGGAGGTCGAGGCGCCTGCCCCGCCTAAGCCGCCGTCGCGGGCGGGCGGGGGCGGGGAGGGGCGGCGCACGCGGCGACGCGGGGTTTGAGGTTGGCGAGGACGGGGACGGTGAGGGCGGCGCAGGGGACGGAGGGGAGGGCCAGCGCGAAGCCGACGACGTGGCGCCCGCCTGCCGCGCGCACGCGGCCTCAGGGGCGGCGGGGCGGGGCGGGGCGGGCGGGGGCGGACTGGCGGCGGCGGCGTCGGCGTCGAGGGCGTCGAAGAGGGCGGCGGAGGGGGCGGCGGAGACGAGGACGTGCACGCGCGCCACGCCCGGCGCCAGCGCCGCCAGCGTGTGCTCCACCTGCGCCCCGTCAGGCGGGCGGGTGGGGCGCGGGGACGGGCCGGGCCGGGCCTGGGCGGGGAAGGCGGCCTGCATGTCGGCGGCGAGGTCGGCGGCGGAGACGTTGGGGGCCGCCCCCGCGAAGAAGGAGGCAGTGTAGCCGCGGATTGCCCGCAGGCTCGCCTCGTGCAGCACGAAGGCCTCGGGCCTGCAAGGACGGAAGGTCGCGGCGAGGCCGGGGCACCGGGGGCGCGGGGGCGCGGGGGCGGGGGCGGACCGGGAGGAGTCGAAGGCGGGGGGCCCGAGGGGGGTGGGGTTGAAGGGGGCCTCGTGGCCCGGGCAGCCGGCGGTGGAGACGACGGCGAGGAAGCCCTCCGCGTGGTCCCCCTCCAGCACCTCCAGGAGGAGCCGCCCGCCCCCGAGCGCCCCGTCCGCCCACAGCGCCCGGTAGAAGCTCCGCACCGCCCAGCCCACCACCGCCGGGTTCGTCCGGTACACCTGACGAACGTTCCCCGGCTCGCTCGCCCGCTCGCTCGGCGGCTCCGGGGCGGGGCGAGGCGGGGCGGGGCGGGGCGCGGGGGCGTGCCTCGGGCTGCATGAGCATGTAGCGGAGGTGCGAGCAGCCGATGAACTTGATGAGGGCGACGGCGCCGAGGAGGGCGGGCCGGAGCGCGGCCGGCGGCTCGGCGGCGGCGACGTCGGCGGCCTGGGCGGCGGCGACGTAGGCGGCGAGGTCCTCCTGCGCGTGCACCGACGTGTGCGCGTAGAACTGCCGCCCCGGCGGCAGCGCGTAGCTGCGCGGCCGCCTCGCGTGGGACCGGGGCGCAGCGGAGGGGACGGGACCGGGCCGGGGGCGCACCGGTCGACGAACTCGTCGAGGAGGGCCTGCACGGTGTCCTCGTCCAGCACGAAGCTCGGCTGCGCGCCCGCCTCGCCTCGCCTCGGGCGGGGCGGGGCGGGGCGGGGCGGGGCGGACGGCGGCGCGCTCGAAGGCGGAGAGGGCGAGGAGGAACTCGGCGAGGGTGCCCCCCGGGGTGCCCAGCGCCGGGTGCGCGGTGCGCCCGTCGACGCAGCTCCACGTGTGCTCCGTCGGGTCCACGAACGTCAGCTCCTGCGCCGCGACGAAGGCGGCGAGCTTGTCGGCGTCGGGCGGGATGGTGCCCGGGGCCGCCTCCAGCTCCGTCCCCACGTGCGTCGCCACGCACTCCGGCGGCTTCCGCGCCGCGCCCATGCGCCCCGCCCCGCCCGGCATCCCCCCGAAGCCGCTGTGCGCCGCCACCGAGGCGGAAGCGAGGACGGCCCCGCCCGCCGCCGCCGCCCGCGAGTACACGTCCAGCTGCGCGCGGGCGGGGTGGGGCGGGGCGGGGCGGTCGGGCGCGAGCCGGGGCGGTCGGGCGCGGGGCGGGGCGCACGAGCTCGGCGGCGCGGGCCTCGGCGCGCGCGGCGAGGGGGCCGAGTCGGAGCAGCCGGCGAGGGTGCGGCAGGCGAGGGCGGCGAGGGAGCGGCGCAGGAAGCGCGCGGCGAGGGCCGCGTTCACGACCCGACGCCGCCCCGCACCGCCGTCCCCACCGCCTGGTTCGCGCTGCGGGGAGGGCCGGCTCAGATGAGGTGGGGGCGGGGCGGGGCGGGCGGGCGGGGCCGGGGGCGGGCCAGCCGGAGGAGTCGAGGGTGACGAGGGCGGCGAGGGGCGGGCGGGGCCTCCGGGGAGACCTCGAGGCGCACGGCGCCGGACGCCCCGCGGCCCACAGAGCGCGGAAGAAGGCCCGAGTCGCCGCCCGCGTCGCCGCCGCCGTCGCCGCCCCCGCGGGCCCTCCGCCGCCAGCGCCCACGCCCGGTACTCCTCCCCGGCGAGCTCCGGCTGCACGACGAGCTCGAGGATCGCCTCGCGCAGCTCCGCCGGCGGCGCCGCCAGGTCCACCGCGGCCCCGGCCGGCGCTGGCAGCTGGCAGCGACGTCAGCCGGCGGGCGGCGGCGGGCGGGCGGGGCGGCGGGCGGCGGCGCGCCTTGGCGCGGATGGCGTCGACGGCGGAGCGCTCGATCCAGGCGTAGAGGGGCCGCTGCCCGGGCACCGCCTGCCGCGCCACGAACGCCGAGACCTGCGCCCCCGCGGCCGGCCCTCAGCGCGTCCCGGCCGGGCCCCCGCGAGCGCGGGCGGGCGGGCGGGCGGACCAGGGACTCGGCCGACGCCTCGAAGACGGCGCTCATCGCGCTCATGTTCGCGCTCTGCGGGGGACCCCGCCGCGCGGCCCCGTGCCGCCCCGTGACGGCCCCGTGCGCCTCGAGGGCGAGCGCTATCTCTCCGACGTCCCCGCCGAGCTGGAAGCGAGAGCTCAGTCGCGAAGCGAAAGCCGCACGCGGTCGGCATCTCGGGGGCGCACCGTGGCAAGCATCGGTTCCGCGCTCCGCGCTGCGTATGAATGAGCGTTAGGGTGCCGAGCACTGCCAACTGCCCTGCAGCTAAGGGCGATAGGACGCACCCGCGACGGGTCTGAACGAGTGCCACCGCGTGTCGAGGAAGCGCGAGGAGCCCGCGAGGCGCGCCGTCAAGTTGAGGGCGCGCGTCTGGTTCGTCTCCGACAGGATTGTCCGCGCGGGGATGCAGCGCGATATGGGATCTGCAGAACGTCATACATACGCGCGGCAACCGGCGGGGACCGGCGCCGTTCGAAATCGAACGCACAACCCGTTGAAGACTTCGGTCCCGCTGCAGCGGAAAGGGCGACCGCGCATAGCATCAAGATAACTGTCAGCGCTGTACCGGTTCCGCAGGACGCCTCGCGCCTGCACACGTTGCGGCCGCCGAGGGCTTCCGTGGCCGGCCTTCGCAGCATCTCTCCGCCGCCGTCGCCACGCGCCGCTCGCCTTAGGCGTGCTCCGTCGCTATATAGCTAAGCCGGCTATCACACTGCGCATCCGTGGCTGGCCCTAACGCTGCGGCTCCTAGGCGAGGGGGGGTAGTCTCTGTTCTGTCCTCCGTGGCAAGCGGGGTGACTCAGTGAGGCCCTGAGGAAGCTTATGCGACGCCTGGGCAGGAGCAAGTGCATCGACCCTAGCTGCACATGCACCCCCAATGCACTTTGCAGCTGGAACGCCTGACGCCGGGGGATCGAACTTCGGAAGTTCGGAAGAGAATTGATCACAAGGAAAGGAAAACAGGCGATGGCAACGGATGGGGGCAAGAGAGCGGACAAGAGATAAGCGAAGACAGGAGGATCAGAGCGGGAGGGCGGTAGGGCGAGTGCCGCAAGGGGAGCAGGCGGGTCGGGCGAGAAGGGAGCGGGACCGCTGAGTGGTGTGGCTTTGAAGGTCTTTCTACCTCTTTTTGAATCCGTATTTCTTTCGTTCCTGCGAGGAGGATCAGGGAACAGCTGATGGGGCAGACTGACTTGCTCGGGCGAGGGCCATGTGAAGACCATGCCCGCGCCGGGACAGCACGCACGTAAAATAAGTCGACTCTTGAAGATCCTACGTTGATAATCTTTGGACACCCGTCTCTGTCCTTCTCCATGATCACACATTCTCTGCAGTAGTACGCATCGGAGATGCCAGGCCCTGAGCGAAGGAGGTGAGCAAGGCCAACGCGGGCCAGCTAAAGGAACGCTGGGGGTGGCATGCGCACCACCGCAGATCACGCAGCGACCCGTGTTGGATCCGTAGTTGCACTCGTCGCAGATGCGCACGAGGGAGCAGGGGCGCACATACGAGTCGCAGATGACGCATTTCTGCGAGAGCGAACGCCGGGGCACGTGTTAGCTCGCCCGAATGGGTTCTCGAGGGTTCGCGGCCTGTGCGTCGCTCACCCCGTCGCACTTCTCGCAGAGGCGACCGATGGCGATGCCCGGTTGCCTTCGGCACATAATCAAATCGGGATGGTGCTTCGCCATCCTGCCGACCGCCTAGATCGAGCTGCGGGAAGCGGTGAGTGAGCGACGGCGCGAGCTTCATTACAATCCATAAAGCCGCACTTGCGCGTAGAAAGGCCCTGGGAGCGATGACGAGGGGAGATGGCACGGATGGATGGACTTCGACGGGTAGGCTTTCCTTCGTTCGCAACAGAAGCATGGCCGAGGCGGCGGGGCCGCAGCCGGGCCCGTCGGAGCCTGACCAGTCGAAGGAGCCGGATCCTCCAGCCATAGCAGATGCGAAGGCATCAGCTGCCGGCCCGTCCGCTGGCGTGCAGGCGGATGACCTTCCCGCGGCGCGTGCCATGACTCCGAAAGAACAGGAAGAGATAGAAAAGACAGCACAAGAGGTGCGCACCGCCGCGCCTCGCGCCGCGCCTCGCGCCGCGCCTTCACCGATTCGCGCCGCCTGTAGGTGTTCCTCTCGTTGATGGGCGAGACATTCATAAACTTTCAGAAGGTGCTTGGACGTTCCACTGTATTTGAATGCAGTCGGCCTGCGGCCCCGCGACCTGCACCGCTGCGCCAGAGCGCCGCTGACCGGGCTGGCCGCCACTTGCGCTGCTGCACCCCGCCCCCGCTGACGCCGAGTCTGCGCCACAGTTCGGAGCTTTTACGACGGGGCTTGTGAAGGACCCACTCGCCACGGCGAAGCAGTTGCACGAGCAGAACGTGCAGTTCGTGAAGAAGAACAAGGAGATGATCATCGCCAAGGGGTGCGTACGAGATTCCGGGCGCGGTCGAGGGGCAGCGCCGGCGTGCTGCGCTTCCGCGCGGGCCTAAGGGGGGGGGGACGCTGCTGCCGCGGCTGAGCGCCGCGCCGCCGCCTGCGGCTCACGGGCGCCGCCGCGCAGGACGATGACGATCATCTTCGCCGTGCTGCTCGCCGTCGCGTTCAGCGTGACCCTCCACTTCTTCCGGCAGGTCCGCCGTGGCCCGCCTCGCCGCCGGCGGCGCGGCTGAGGGCGGCGCAGACGGAGGTGGTGGACGGGCGGACGTACGCCCCCGTGGACCCGAGCGCCGCGACCACCTCCGTGTACCTCAACGTGCAGGCGCGCCCCTCACCCGCCGCCCGCGCCGCCGCCCGCCCCGCCTCTCAGATCGCCGCCTGCAGACGATCGACCCGGCGAGCATGACGATGTCCATGGCGCGCCCTCTCCGCCCCGCCGGGGCCCGCCCCGCCGGGCCGGCCGCGGGGGCGCTGAGGGGGCGGCAGACGCTGGAGCTCTTCAACTACGACCGGCGGCTGATCGACAGCAGGAGGCGCGTCCTCCACGCCTTCGCCGTCAAGGTCTACGGCGGTCCGCGCCTGCCGCCTGCCCGCCCCGGCCCGCCTTCCCTGACGGGCGGGCGGGCGGGCAGGCTCGTCGACGGGGGTGACGTTCAAGAAGAACTCGCTCCTCACCTCGACGACCGTCAGCGTGCGCCTCGTGAACGGTGCGGCGGCGCCCGCCCCCGCGCCGGGCCGCGCGCGGGCGGCGTGCGAGGCGGGGCGGGGCGGGCAGGGACGTTCACGGACTACCCGTTCGACGCGTACAAGGCGCGGCTGGACATGGAGCTGGAGGTGCTGGACGAGGCCTGGCGCGGGCCCCCGCTCGACTTCGAGCTCGTCGCCGAGTCCCGCCTCGTCAACGGCGCGCCCCGCCCTCCCCCCTCCCGCCCCCGCCCTCACCCCGCCCCCGCAGGCTTCAAGGCCTACTTCCCGCCCCCGGAGGACAGGAGGCGGCTGCGACAGGCGGTGGGCACCAAGATCGCCGACATCAACGTGCACCGGACGCCGGTCTTCATCATGTACCCCGTGTTCATCATGGTGGGCATGTGGGCGTGCTCCTTCGTGGCCTTCGCGCTGGCGGCGCGCGTGGCGATCTACCGCAACAAGCGCGCCGAGCTCCCCATGCTCATCTGCTACGCCAACGTCTGCTTCGCCCTCCCCTACTTCCGCAACTCCGCCCCGCTCGCCCCCCCGATCGGCTGCATGCTCGACTTCTGCTCCTTCTTCTGGACGGAGATCGTCATCGTCTCCTCCTTCGTCATGATCTTCTCCCGCTTCATCATCCAGGCGCCCCCTTCCCCCCTGCCCTCCGAGGCCCCTCCCGCCCTCGCTCACGCCCGCCCCGCGCGCAGTCCCAGCAGGCCGGCGCCCCGGCCCCCGCCGCCCCCGCCCCGCCCCCGCCTCCGCCGCCGGCGCCCCTCCCGCTCCCGCTCGAGCCGAAGGACGACGGCGGCAAGTTCTTTGAGTACCAGGAGGCGCCCCGGCCCGAGCCCGGCGGCAGCGGCAGCGCCGCCGGCGTCGGCCCAGGCGCGAATCCGAACGGATCGCGCCACGGGCCCGGCGGCGGCGCGGCGCCAGCGCGCCTCGAGGATGTCCCCGTCATATAGCGCGGCGTCGGCTCGCCGCCCTAGGAGCTCGTAGAGACAGGCGTCTAGTTAGGCAGGTAGGTTCTCCTCTTCGCACTTTCGCACCCTAGCCCGGCGTTCAGCTTCAGGCCGCCTCGGGGTCCCCGTGCCTGCCAGGTCTAGATCATCTAGATCATGAGCCTCGCGTCTAGATCTCGGCGGCGCCGCGGCGCCGGCCGGCAGATCTTGACTAGATCTAGAGACGATCGCGATCTCGGCCGCCGAACAAGCCGTCAAGCCTTGACAAGAAGTACCCCTGTGTCCGGCTTGAGCTCGAGCGGCTCGACTGCGACGGAATATGGTTCGCGCCCTCCAGCGCTCTCAGCAAACGCCCCGCTGCACTGCGGCAGCTGACAGTGCGCACAGAGCGTCCGCACCGGCCTCGAGCCGGCTGCAGGTGCGATTTTGCTCGTGGGGGCGGTCGGCGCAGCCGTCTCGCGTGCAAACGCTCTGTACGGTCAAAGAAAGGTGCTTTACGTGGACTATCGCCGCGCTTCGCAGCCAGATCGTAGCGCGCGTGCGCGCTGAGCGCTGACCCGTGCAGCCGCGCCTGCCTGCGGCTGCTGCTGACCCGCTCGTGCGCGCGCTCTGCAGGTGGAACCGGCGCCTAAATGGGGCTACAGGGAGATCGCCGCGTGCTGGCTCGGCGTGATGCCGCTCCTCGGCCTCTTCTCGGCCGCTGTGGCCCGCCAGGCGGTGCCCGGCGGCTTCGTCGCCGGGTACGTGCTGAGTGCAGCGGCGTGGGCCCTGGCGGCGTGGACGGCGCGGCTGGAAGCGAAGCATGTGCGGCGGCGGCCGACCTCGGCGCTCCTTATCGTGCACTCGCTCGCCTTCCTGCTCCTCCTCGCGCGCTTCTTCGCTCAGGTCTTCGAGGCCGCCACGGTGCGCCTCCCCGCGCCCCGGCGCCGATCGCGCAGCCCTTCTTCGCCCTCAAGCGCGCGCCCCCGGCGCCCAGGGGACTGGACCCGAGTGCGCGCCCTCGGACTGGATGGTGGTGCGCGCGCGCCGCCTGCCGCTTCCCTGCGTCTCACGGGGGAGGCAGACGGGCCTGTCTGCGGGGCCGCTGCTGGCGCTGGCGGTGGACTCGCTGGCGCGGCGGGCGACCTTCGCGCGCGCCCTCGCCGCCTACGGGGCCCTCGACGAGGGCCTCGAGCTCGCCGAGGCCGGCAAGGGGCCCGCCCCGGAGCCGCCCCCCGTGAGCCTCCCGGAGCGCGCCGCGCTCGTGTGGCGGCACGTGCTGGAGAAGACCGTCCCCCGCCTGCGCGCCAACGCCGCGCGCCTCGCCGAGATGGCCCCCTTCGTGTGGCCCGCCAACAAGGCGCGCGCCCCGCCCCTTCCTCTCCTCCGGCGCCCCCGACGCT